>OZ023318.1:53052787-53082787 GCA_964007375.1 Ophion obscuratus | reverse complement strand
AAGGAATTTTTTTTTTTTCAATGTGCATGAGATCTTTTTTTCATACAGTTTTCTTCACATTTAAGGTTTTAAAGAAGACTTTCCTAGATAAGACAAATATCCAAGAGTATTTTTTTTAACCGGGTCCAAGAAAAGTTATATGTAGAAATGGCATTCGAAAAACCAAAAGCAGATGATTGTCATCTCGAAAACCGTGGGACTTTTACTAAACTGATATTTCAGCGTATAGTAGGACATGATCTAACCTATCGACAGTTGCAGGATTGTCCATTCATAACAGGTCACCCCGCATATATATACGTTTGAAGTAGAATTATTCAAGAGACGGTTCGTAACCAAGTTAGAACAAGGGATTTATTCATATGATCGGAAGCGCGGCACGCACCTTGGCATTAGTCCCCCACATATAATGTATAACATTATAGAGGCATCTACGTACACATATACACGGTTCTCTAATGGGCGAGTCATTTGCAACCGCGGCAAAATTCAAGCCTCAAGCCTATATATACATGCATACAGACATTCATACATATACATATAAATATACATATACACAAACATACATACACATATATATATATATATATACACATACACACACACACACACACACACACACACACACACACACACACACACACACACACACACACACACACACACACACACGCACGCACGCACACACACACACACATATATATATATATATATATTACCGACCACTATATGGAACTAAATGTGCACTCTCGACTGATCGCGGCTTCACGAAATCTTTCTTCGCCCTTCCCGCCGCCCCAAGGCAACAAAGCGTGTATAATAAATATAATTTTTCCGGCAGTTCGTGACTTCCACGTTATGTGCCGAGCACTAAAGCGTTAAATGGAGCGACTCTACGATGAAAAGAAGAAAAGAAAAAAAAAAAATAATTATGCCTCAACACGCGGAACGATTCTTGAGCTGTACAAAATTCACATTTCCGCGGCCTTTTTCGTTCGATAATGCTTGGTCACTCCGACGCGTTTAGTGCGTGTGTTATCGGGTAGAATTATCTGGAGTAGGTATTCATTTTAAATGTATATATATATATATATATAACGATTGAATCCCAAGACACGATACGATTGCGAATCGCATCAACAATTTTCACGAGATTGCGCGTGAAAAATTGACAAATTGTTGAAAATTATCGACTCGGGATGTTACGTCGTGTGTACATTTATCTATCGAGCCAGAGGGTTGTATATATATATATATATATGTATGTAATGTTCTATGTCGATTTACATAATAGCCTCGTGATAAGCTACTGGTCGCGCACATAGGCACGAGTACAGGTCTCGCCTCTCACCTTCTATATACGCGTGTAATTCGCGTGTACACCTACCTCCTGTATATTGCATTGTATGCAGGCGCATATTATTTTGAGCGATTGAGACGAAGACGGAGATACGACGTACCCCACGGGCGCCACGAGATCTCGCGGACGAGCCTTTAGGCTCGCAGTCTCCGGCGATTCTATCCCCGATTATTGTCGGATGTTAAAATAATTTTTTAAATTTATTTCATATCCTAGGTGCGCAACTAAGTTTCCGTGTTTTTTGACCAATAAAAAATCGAAAATTTCAAGACAAATAAGGTAAATGTCCCAATTATTGAACAGCTAACGATCTGGGGGATTGAATTCGGTGAGAAAAAGAAATAAAATCCAGAAAAAACCATCGCTTTCAGGTTCAAATGATACTTTGATATTTTTACTTTCGAAAAATCACCCTTTAAATTATTTTTAAATGATTTCAAATGAAAAAAAAAATAACAATGTGAAGAATGCAAATGCCCCAATTATTGAACACTGGAAGTGCCTATGTCCCTAATATTAAACAGGCATGTCCCAGTTATTGAACATTCTCGAGAATTCTTTTTCCGTTCCAAAAATATTATTTTGGGTGCAATATTAAGAAATAAGAGCAAAATCAAACACTTAAATGATCTTTTGTTAATCATTTAAAAATAAAAAATATATATTTAGTCTCTTTTGGCAGGTTTTTGGTTCATTCGCATTTGGTTTATTTTTGCTCTTCAACTCGAACTTTATTTTATTTTTATTTTCAGCTTCCTCGTTTTCATGTTCTGTTTTTGTTTGATTTTGTCGCAGCTTGGCTCCCTGAAATATCGGAGAGCAAAAAATATTGAACAGTACATTCGTATTTTTAGGTTACATTTAGGTTATATTCTCTTTTTACTTTCCTTTTTATGTTTATTGCACGAAAATACAAATAAAAAATATATTTGACGACCTTAGAGTTATTATTAAAAGAATAAAGGTAAGTTTATTTAGGAACTTACAGTTTTTGTTTGAATAAATCCGATCCACACGATCTGTCACACGTTATCTGTCTCGATGTTTTGATGGGTTTAATGACGCCAACTTGGAGAATTCGAGTGTTCAATAATTGGGACACACTGCATTTTCTATGTCCCAATGATCGAACACCGTATTTTTTAACAAATAATTAAATACAATTTTTTCATAAAAATTGTTATTTGTAAGGAATTTTCTGAGGAACCTGAAACGCCTTTACTTTTTGAGATGCGACAGTTTTTGAATTTTTTATGTCCTTACGCATGAAGCGGCGCGTCTTAGCAAAAACGATAAACAGTTACCACGAGACGTCAAATCGGGTCACCGTTGCTGATTAAATAATTCTTTTCTCTGTTAATTAAAGCTTTTTTGGCACAAGTAAGGTAACATTACGATAGCTAAAAGTTCCATATATGTAATGAAATTTTATAAATAAGTAAATGCATGCAGGTGAATGAGAAATAATAAAAATACAAGATAGTGTTCAATAATTGGGACCTGTTCAATAATTGGGACATTTACCTTACAAGAAACGGTTCATTCGAAGTATTGTCCCTCGCTATTTACACATTTTTGCCATCTTGCTGGCAATACATAAATACCGCGACGATAAAAAGACGCGTCTTTGGACTGAAACCATTGGTCGAACCAATTTTGTACTGCATTGTAATTGGCCAAGTGTAGCCCACCGAAGCAATGCGCCATCGACCGGAACAAGTGATAGTCTGAAGGGGCCAGGTCTGGCGAATACGACGGGTGCGGTAGCAGATCCCATTTCGGTGTTTTTATGGTGTCCTGGACGATGGAACTGCGATGGCACGGAGCGTTGTCGTGCTGCAATATCACACGTTCGTGTCTCGTGTCCCATTCTGGCCGTTTTTCGAGCAACGCGTGGTTCAAATTGATTAGTCGTTGTCGGTAGCGACGCCCATTGACAGTTTCGCCCGGTTTCAGCAGCTCATAGTACACGATTCCTTTCTGGTCCCACCAAACGCAGAGCATTGTCTTTTTTCCGAAGCGATTTGGCCGTGGTGTCGATGTTGACGCTTCGCCAAGTGAAAGCCACGATTTTCTGCCTTTGGGATTCTCGAAATATATCCATTTTTCATCGCCAGTAACAATTCGACGCAGGAAACTCTTTCTGTACTGCCGCAAAAGCAACATTTCGAAAGTGGCTCTTCGATTTTCCATTTGTCTCTCAGTCAACTCATGCGGCACCCACTTTCCTTCCTTATGAATTTTTCCCATGGCGTGCAAACGTTTCGAAATACATTGCCGAGTCACATTTAATGCCTCGGCAAGTTGATCTTCTGTTTGAGTGTCATCTTCATCCAATAACGCTTGCAGATCGGCGTCCGCAAATGTTTGCGGTCTTCCCGAGCGCTTCTTGTCCCCAGTCTGAAAATCGCCACTTCTGAACCGCTTGAACCAATCTTCACACGTTGTTTTTGATGGTATACGTTCGCCGTACGCCGTAGGTTAAAGCAGAAAAGCAATGCTTCCCGCAAATGCTGTTTATTTGGCACAAACTTTGACATTTTCGAGGTTAGAAAAAAGATCGTTGTGTTGCGATATTTGTTTATATTACGACTGGGTATTCTTAACAGATGTCCAAGCTATAAAGACAACCAATTTTAGACCTGTATGCTGACTACATATGCGGCTAGCGCCATCGATGTGTGAAACTCGGGAACTTGCGCACCTAGTATATACAAAACCGGACTAAAAAAAGTATGCACCGTTCAATTTCCATTGATGCGCTATTCTCATTCCAAATATCATCAATAAACCAGACCTTGAGCAGTCATGACGAAAGTTCATTGTTTTGCCTTATGCTGTCGTTGAAACAATGTTACGAATATTCGAAACCAGATATCTGGTTTCGAATATTCATACAGCTAGTACCTAATTTTGGGAAATTTTCCAAAAATCATACTTACCATGATAACTCGAAAACCTTAGACGTTGGACTGAGGTAACCTACGTTGGATATGTTCCTAACGAGGTGACCTGTCACCCCCTTAAGGCTTTACATCGACCTTCCTGACAGCTTGTATACATGTGTGTATATATTGGGAGTACAACTTTGCAGTGACCGTTTTTTTCAAAAGTTTAAGGCTTTATTATAAAAAAGTGGCTACCTATTTTTTAATCAAAGTACTGCCCGTCATTAGCTACGACCTCGGCCCATCTTTCAGGTAGCATTCGAATCCCGCGTCGATAAGAGTCTTGGTCCTTGGAGGCAATCCAGGAATCGACCCAATTTTTGACTTCTTCGTAAGTACCGAAGTGCTGGTCAGCCAAATCGTGTGCCATTGACCGGAACAAGTGATAGTCGGAAGGGACAATGTCTGGAGAGTACGGCGGGTGGGATAAAACCTCCCATTTCAGCGTTTCCAAGTACTTTTTCACGGCATTTGCAACATGGGGTCGGGCATTGTCATGCTGCAGTATCACCTTGTCATGTCTTTCGTTGAATTGTGGCCGTTTCTCTTTGAGTGCCTTACTCAAGCGCATCAACTGACGTCGGTAGAGTTCCCCTGTGATGGTTTCGGATGGTTTGAGCAGCTCATAGTACACAACGCCCAGCTGGTCCCACCAGATACACAGCATCACTTTGGATCCGTGAATATTCGGTTTGGGCGTCGATGACGGAATATGACCAGGCAGTCCTCATGATTTTCGGAGTTTAGGATTATCGTAGTAAACCCACTTTTCATCTCCAGTCACAATCCGGTGCAAAAATCCCGTCCTTTGTTGTCTTTGGAGCAGTTCCCGCAAATGCTGAGAATTCGGCTCGTAGGTTGCCATGTTTGAGTGCCAATAACTTTATAATGCATACACGTATCCGTTAGCTTTTTTAAATTGTTTACATTGGCAGAGCCTCTAGTTTAAAATGCCACTTTTTTATTGAGCTAGGGCCACTACTTCGGCCGCAGTGGCTCTCTAAGTAAAACGGTCACTGCAAAGTTGTACTCCTAATATGAATTGATTTTTCATGACTCTAAACTCGTAGATTATTGCAAAACCCTTATTATTGTAAAAATTGACGATAGGAAAAGTCTAACTACACGTCGCGTTATTATCGTGAACTATCTCTTTCTTTACAGCGATCTTTTTTATTATCAATTTTAATTTTTACGATCCTCCGTTTGCCCGACGTACTTTTTCCCTTCGTAGAGTCTTTGCCGAAGAGCGTAGAGATGTTTTGGCAAAAAAAAGATGAACGTGATCGAGAAAGGAAAAAAATTCATTATTATAAAATAAAATAAGATGAAGTAAAGGGGAACCGACGTCGGAGTTATGGATCGTGTGTTTTATCGAGTTTCGATCTTGTGTCAAACATAGTATAGCGGGAGGGGGGGGGGGGGGGCAGCATCCCACGTCTCACCAAACAGCGAAGAATCTACTTTTTTTTTTCGTTCTCGCCACGCTTGTATTCCTATTTCTTTTTTTTTTACTTTCCGCGACATTAAAGCGCGCACCTGCGACACAAATCCCTCCGATAATCCTGACGTCTTTCTGTCACGCGGATTACACGCGTATAAGTGATGCGCGAGACGGAGCCGGGGAGCCATTTCTTCTTATTCTGTATCGCCCCTTTGAAGAGCGCTTTACTGTCTCGCGACATGTCGATGATATCTTGCTGCCGAAGTTACGTTCACTATCACCGTATAGATCTTGACGCAGTTTTATATATATATATATATATATATATATATATATATATATATATATATATATATATATATATATATATATATATATATGTATGTATGTATGTATGTATGTATGTATGTATGTATGTATGTATATTTATATATATTTTAAAAATAAGCCTTCGGATACTTTATGCATATATACATAAAGTATCCGAACATCTCTTTTTTGCTGCAGGACTCTCGTAGGACATAAATCAATTCTTGGCAGAGTTTAACTGTAAATCAATGATAATCCTGACCGGTATCGTTTTGATTCGAACTTTGTATATATACAGGGTGTCCGAGAACTGAATGCGTTCCCTGAAATGGAGGGTTGGGGGTAAAATTCTGAGTCGATTGATATAACCATGTGTGGGTCTCAGATCAACCGCTGAATTATTATTAATTTTTAAAGGCGGGCCAATCAGGTGCGCCTGATGAGCCGGCGCACCTCGGTGAGCGACGCGCGCGCCTAGTGGTGCCTGGCGGAACAACGCACCTAGCAACACGCATTGCTACGCTGACTCGCTCACACTGTGGCGCGGGGTACTAGTACTTTTCATATTATAGCATTGAGGGGTAAGGCCACAGTAGAATTTTCAAAAAATCGATTTTTTTTCTCGCTAAAACGGCGCTTTATCGTCGTAAGAATAAGTTACTATTCGATTTTTAGCAAGAACATTTTTTTTTCACCGAGTTTGAGCGTATAACGTAAGCCCACCTCTGGCACGGCCTTAGAGTACCTAAAACTTCAAACGCGTTTTTCTCGAAACAGTTTTTTTTTCAATTGGCGTGACAAATAACTTCAACAATTTTCACTCGATTTACTTCAAGTTTAAAAGTTATGTTCCTAATGGCATTTCGCAGAGAAGTACGTACGGAATTTTTTTTATTAATCGAAAACTTTTCATTTTATGACCAGTTTTATACGAAATTTTTTATTGAAAATTCATTCATATACCTACAACTCAATTCAAATACTTACAACTTTTGAATAAAACTTTTTTTTTTTTTAATTCCGTACGTACTTCTCTAGGTATTCTAATATAGTTTGACGAGAATTTTTGTTTTTCGTTCTAGGTAAAAAATTGTGGATGCTAAATGTCACGCCGCGGAGCGCCTAAAAAAGCCAACAAAATAAAATATTAGCAGTCGGCCATTTTGTACATCGAAAATATATATATATATATTTTATAACAGCTTGATATTAATACTAAATAAATGTGTAATTAATTTTATGGGTGATTCACTTTTTCATACGAAAAAAAATTGTTGAATTCGCACATGATTTTATACCCGTTACTGTAGCCTAACCCCTTGAACTTGTCAACGAGTGATTCTAAATATGTTGGGTAACTTACCCCGCAAATACGTTATTCTCTGCCTGAAAATAAAAACAGCTGTTTTGAATATATTTGATCGAAAAAATGATCCCTCCCGGCCTGGTGTCATATAATGCCAACCTAGTAGACTATGTCTCCGGATCAATAGCTTAACATAACCTCAAAATACAAATCGCGATCACCGTAAGCAAAATGAGTTGCAATTAGGGGAACTCGGGGCAAGACGAATATGCGGAGGGGTTTGGAGGAATGGCGGTGAGATGAATGAGTGTGAAAGTATCAACTGTGGCGGAAGCACGCGTCTCGAGTGAGAAAACAATATCGATTTTTTGACAAAACGATGAAATTTTTGGTAAAGTTTAACATCGTTTCAGTTAATTTGAGTTGCCGATGGTGATTAGAGACAGGTAGGTAAACACAATGAAAGTACTAATTATTAATATAATAAGAACGGTTTATCAGAAATTTTCAAGGTCATTGCGTGATTTTTTGTTAATTTGTTAACCGTCTAATAGGGCAAGCTGAATACAAGCTACCGCAAACCCGGAATATTTTACAACGTACCACTATTTACGTTAGAAAGGGTGAAATGGAACTAGTAAAGCATATGGTTCCTCTTTAACCGGTGTTTCTACCAGGGAAAGAAAAAGAACTTACAAATGATGAAAATGATTAATTCGGAAAATGAAAGATTATTCGGACTAATCCTACAGAACTTAGACGATTGGCTTATCAAATTGATGATATTGAGAACGAAAACACTTTTATATGCGAAAGATGCCAATAATTCTTGTCCCATCATCATCCCAGCGCTGCTTCATTTTGCCCCGCATACGGGGCAAGAAGGGAAAAATAAAGGCTTCATTGAAAATATATATTGCATGATACAAATCAGAAAGACTGATTTGTTTGCTTCCAAAATTAAAATATTAATGAATGTTGATTAGTGTAAATAATAATTAAAGTTGACTGATTTAATTATTATTTACACTACAACTTGCGTTTCGCGTCCGAATTGAAAAAAAATACTTCCAAGGCTGAGGAAATGATTCTTCAGGCTTTGGGGAAAGATAGTGTATCCATCGGTACCGTGAAGAAGTGCTTCCAATGGTTCCGGAGTAGAAATTTTGACCTCGAGGATGGCGAAAGAGCAAGACGACTAAAACAAATTTGAAAACGAGGATTTGGAGCAGTTGCTGGACGAAGATCCTTGCCAAACGCAATCGGAGTTTGCTACTACATCAGGAGTTACCCAACAAGGCATTTTCAGGCATTACAAAACTTCGGCAAGATCCAAAACGGCCTTAGACAGGCAAAAGGCCGAAAAAATAGGCTTTTTGGGAATTTATTTTTCAGAAAAACTACAAAATAAATCGAGATTACAAAAAAGGGTGTTTATCATACATATGAGTGACTCTACAATAATTTTTTTGAAGCGATCAATTTCAAAATGGCGACTGTGCGGCGTTTATCTCAAAACTTCATTTTTTTAAGTTTGCCGGAAACATAACTCAGACAATTTTCAACCGATTCACTTGAAATGTTGAATACATCTTGAAAAATACATGGTCTATGGAAGTAGGTAGGATTTTTTTTATATTGCATAGTTCATATGCTATTAACAATTATCTGACGATTTTTTAAGCAAATTTTTGGAAAGTGAAAAATTTGCGTAAAGTTCGTCAGATAATTGTTAACAACAAATGAACTATGCAATATAAAAAAAAATTCTACGGACTTTCATAGACAATGTATTTTTCAATATATAATCAACATTTCAAGTCAATCGGTTGAAAATTGTTTGAGTTATGTTTCCGGCCAACTTAAAAAATACAGTTTTGAGATAAACGCTGCACAGCCGCCATTTTGAAATTGATCGCTTCAAAAAAATTGTTGTATACAGTCACTGACATGTATGATAAACATCCTTTTTTGTAATCTCGATTTATTTTGTACTTTTTCTGAAAAAAAAAAAAATTCCCAAAAAATCTATTTTTTCGGCCTCTAAAGTGCCCCAAGCCTTTATTTGGGTATATCTCTCTGGACGTTCAATTCAGTCCAATAAAAAAGGCGAAAACTCAGAACTTTTGGCGTAAAATTAGAATTTTTGACTGAAGCTAGATGGTTGCATACTGAAAGCAACCCCAATGAAATTTTCCCCCTTAACTCGTACCAACTTCAAGAAATTAAAATGCTTCTTGATTTTAAGTAAATAAATTATTATTTTCATGAAAAAAAGGCTGCGAACTTATTTGTACGCCTAATAAATGTGGGCGATTAAAATGATACGTGGCATCTAGATTTTCGTTTTGGGCATCACTTTTCGGGCCACCCTGTATACGAGGCCCCAAAAAGTGCATCGATTAGGATTAATTCGCGACCACCTCAGTAGTCACGGTCTTTCTTGTTTCTCTTATTTTTTTCTTCTCCTTTTGCTTTTTTATTCGATTTCTCACATTCGTCCTTTAAATCACTCTCTCCCGCTCTCTCAGAGGATCGCAGCATAATTTCTTCATAATTCATTGAGAATGGTTTTCTCGAATTGCCTTAAGGGGGGAGATACCTTCAGATGAGGAAAATAATTGCTGATTTTCGTGTTTTTTTTTACAGGAAAGCTTTCTTTGCCATTTTTGAGACTCAGAGTATGTTTTGTTATTAGTTTTGGCTGTTACATGGTATTTTTCAAAATTATTATTATTCAAAAATAGCGGAGGTACGGCACGGTCTTCTAAACCCATTTCCAAAACTGGCCTCACGTATAGCTTAAAAACTAATCGACCGATCCTGATGAAATTTCGCACAAATCTTTCTAACCTTATTGTCTGTAACATGACCCCAAATGTTTTTGAAAATAAAAGAAAGTATATTTTATTGCAAAATGTTGCCATTTTTTTGGAAAATTCAATCTTATTCTTTCAAAGCATACCGTTACATCAATTTTCAAAATTTCTCACTTTTTTTCTTGACGAACAAATTGAAACGAGATAGTGCGTGACGTGTTGCGATTATTTTATTGACTCGGAGGAAATGGTCTCGCGTGCGGGAGACTTAATTGTGATTAGAAGGAGGCAAATGGAACGCTGGTCGTGGTGGGGCAGTCCCAATGGGGCAATTGCGAAAATAAAATGGGAAGAATAAAATAGAAAAAGAATCACAATAATAATGAGCAATATGGGGGGGAGGGGGGGGTCGTCTTGGCGACACGCAATGAGAGAGTTTCTACATAGTCATCATGATCGTCGTCGTCATCATCGCATCGCTAAACGAGTCGTTCGAACTGCCACTGGAGCCATGAATCATCCCCTTATCTAGCAAGGAGATGCACGACGAACGATCCCGGACTCTTGATATTGCAAAGTGGGGAGTTTCGCGGCGTCGGCGAACGAGCTTCTATATGGCAGCCTGGAGAACCACTCGTGAGGTGCGAGCCACGAGGAAGAGGCAGTGAGAGAGAGAGAGAGAGAGAGAGAGGCACAATATAATTGAACCTCATATATATATATATATATATATATATATATATATATATATATATATATATTAGGGTGGCCCTTGATATGGGTCAAAAAAAAAAAATTGATCGCGCCGCCCTCCAAGAAGGTTCCAAATAATTTTAAAAAAATCTACGCGAAGCCCCAGATATGCCCGTTAAGAGGAAGGCGTGCCTGTAAGCATGAACTTAAATTTAAATATCAATTTTTCTTCATGATTGGAGAAGTTTCGATTTTTTAAATCTAGTCTATTTGTCAATTTTTTTTACTTTCCGAAGCTATTGTATATTGGTATTCAATATACAGATCAAACAATAAGGTCCTCCATACTAGATTTGATGAGCGTTCAGTTTTACCATCCTATTATTTTGGAACAATAGTTCGATTTAGCTGCTGTCGAACGCTTTTAATCACATCAAAATCAAACTTTAAATTTGCATCTTGTTAGAAAAATCTATTAAGTACGAAGGATATAAATTCACGATAAAGCATTCATATCGAACTTCCAGATTGGCCAGAATTGTTTTTTTTTTTAATTTTGTTAGAAATATTCCTTGCGTGCTGAGATACAAACATATTAATTTTTCATTGAGATCAGACTTCCAGTGCTGTGGTTAACAAATATATTTGAAAATTACTTTCGCAAAAGTGCATAGGGACATTTTAAACTTGGCAGGATTTTAAACTTGGCGAGCTTGTTCGTTTTATTGAAAACAAAAAAATTATTTATTCGCACAAGTCATCCAAATGGTCGGGAAAAATATAATATTTGAAAAATGTACACATAAGATATCGATACTAGTTCGTTCAGTATGAATTTATTTATTTTAAACACAGAAATATCGTGTTGAAAAATTGACAAATAAACTAGATTTAAAAAGTCAAAATATCTCCAATCATGAAGAAAAATTGATATTTAAATTTAAGTTTATGCTTACAGGCACGCCTTCCTCTTAAGAGGGAATGATACCTCATCGCGGTCGGTATGGTAGAACAATTATAGATTCCCAAAAATCTCGAAAACGGCTCTTCAGATCCCGTCGAAACTTTGCCAAACGACGTCAAATAGATAGACGAACAGCTGTCTTCCCCTCAAATTTTCTGAATTTGAGAAAAAAAACTAGATTTGCTTATGATAAGCCAATCTACATTTTTTTTCTCAAATTCAGAAAATTTGAGGGGAAGACAGCTGTTCGTCTATCCATTTGACGTCATTTGGCAAAGTTTCGACGGGATCTGAAGAGCCGTTTTCGAGATTTTTGGGAATCTATAATTGTTCTACCATACCGACCGCGATGAGGTATCATTCCCTCTTAACGGACATAGCTGGGGCTTCGCGTAGATTTTTTTAAAATTATTTCGAACCGTTTTGGAGGGGGGCGCGATCAATTTTTTTTTTACCCATATCAAGGGCCACCCTAATATATATATATATATATCGATGTATTGAGAATAAAAAATGGTCCATCGATCCGGACCAACTTTGGTCCTTTGATCTAATCGGGTGGGATCAATTTTTAATCTTGACTCCATTCGATGCAACCCTTGTCGATGGAAAATCGTCCTCCGATCTCGAATTTTTCGGAGACATCTCGCTCCAAAAACAACTTGTTGCCCATTGCCGATTTTCGTCCAACAATCGGTCTCCTGTCTTGAATACTGACTTGTCAAAGGTAGGACTGGAAAATTCGTGACCAGCAAACGATTTTCCATCCAATAGGACCGGGCCCGAGCCATTTGGGTGGAGAATAAAAATGGTCCCTCTAACTGAAGCAATTTTGGGTTTTCGATCCAATCGGCTGGTACCTATTGACTGCAATGGGCAGTAAGTATAGGTACCAGCTCTCTCTCTCTCTCTCTCTCTCTCTGCCTTTTCTCTTTTTCTCTAGGTTTGGGCACTTCGTTTTTTCAAATTTGGAGTTATTTAGTATTTTTTTTTGCATCTTACTTTGTTAAACTTTTAGGTTAACCTCAGGATTATCATTTAATTTCTCGATAACATTTTAATTCTTTATTATAATATTCTATTTTTTATGTTAGTGTTACTTACATTGTTTATCTTTATCTTTGACTTGACATCTTTACATTACATTTACATTACATTTACATTATCTTTATCTTGACATCAAATCCTTATTTCTCTAATTTCGGTTTATTTTTGTATTATTGCTGTACTATATCAAATCCTCACTTTTTCAATTCTCCTTAATTTTTTATTTTTGTTTTACATAAAATTTTCATTCATGTACTTTTTTCACATTTCAACCGCAACTTTATATTTGTTCGAGATTTTTTGTAGGACATAATAAATATTATCAATCGATCAATAAATCAATCAATCTCTTTCTCTCTCTCTCTCTCTCTCTCTCTCTCTCAAATTTAATTTAATTTTCAGTCTCAAACTTAAGTATTGTTTTATTATATAAATACAAGGCATTATCGCATTCAACATTTTTTAAATTGATTTTTATTTTTTGTTATTATCATTTTTGGTTTATTTCAATGTTATTTCATATTATCTGTACTTGTTTGCCTAAAGGTTTTACCAAGGCATAAAATATATCATCAATCAATCAATCAATCTCTCTCTCTCTCTCTCCCTTGCTCGCTTTTTCTCTAGGTTTGGGCACTTCGTTTTTTAAACTTTTGGATTTATTTCGTATTTTTTTGCATTTTCCTTTGTCAAACTTTTAGGTTAATCTCAGTTTTTGTTACAATATTTTGTTTTCTATCCTATTGTAACTTATATTGTTTATTTTTATTTTGACATCAAATCCTTATTTCTCTAATTTCGGTTTATTTGTGTATTATTTCTGTACTACCTATATCAAATCCTCACTTCTTTAATCTCCGTTTATTTTTTATTTTTGTTTTACATGAAATTTTCATTTATGTACTTTTTTCACATTTCAACCGCAACTTTATATTTGTTCGATATTTTTTGTAGGGCATAATGAATATTATCAATCAATCAATCCCTCTCTCTCTCTCGTTCTCCCCCCCCCCCTCATTGGACATCCGCATTGATTCTCGGCTCGTTTGATTGTTATGGGCGAGAGGGTGACCGCGTAACCGCCGACATATCGCACCGAAAATCCGTGAAAAAAAAAACACCCGCGAGAGACAAGAGAACGAGCTTCCCTTTTGACGGCGTGTGACGAATGGGCTTAGCGCACACACCGCGCGCGCATACGGTTCGCGACGCGTGACTAATCGAAAGAAAACGAAGAGTACGAAGAAGAAAAAAAAAGGTTCGTACCGAATCGCGACGGCAGTGCTCACACACAGAATACACGTCCACCTTGGGATAGGTCCAGACAAAAGCTGAAGCTGCGGCTCTTTGTCTTCTCCTTGTCGAAAATGTCTATTAACTGTAAGATTTTTTTTTTCAAAGCATCGAACTCTCTCACACGTTCCGCGTGTTATATGTTCCGAGGAGAAAAAACGTGAATGATCCAACTGAGGCTCAAAATCGAAATATCAGGGCTTGAAGATTTCATCCTGGATCGGATAAAACGCCCATTCATTTTACACTACGCTCACATTACGATTTTTACATTACGATATATTCGTATCGAGCATTTTAAAAATAATTATGAATAATAATAATGATAAGATACGAATAATAATAAGAAGCCAAAAAATTAAACCAAAATAATCGAATTTTTTTTTAAAGTGATGAGAGTACAATAACATAATAAATAAAAAAGTTTTTTTTTTAAATTATAGGGAACAAAATAATAATTATAATAATGATGATGATAATAATAATAAATATAATATAATAGTATAATAATAATGAATAATATAACATTTTAATACATTTTAATAAATATAGGATAATAAATAACAAAAGTTTATAATATAATAATATATAATAATATAATAATAATAATAAAATATAATCATAAAAATGACAATCAAAAAATAATAATGGTTAAATACTCATTTTCGAATTCGATTGGACCCCAACATTGACAAAGTTCCAAGTCACAGACGTGCCAACGCGTTGTGAAAAATTCATTTAACCGAAAAAACAATAAGCGACAAAAAATAAAAAATGGTTAAGTGGTATACGAGAAAAAAAATCTCGAGATTAGTCTTTCGACAATTCGAACGTAGGTACAAAATTTATGAGACCTTCGCGGTCGCGAGCACGAGATATTCGATTTTTCTGCTCAATTTATTTTTTATCCCTCGACCCCAGCCCCCCGGGCACACGCGTCTCCGCGATTTTATTACTCGAACACAGCCATAAATTAGACGTGTTTTGTGGAGAAAAAAAATCGCCGCGCTGATTTCATGCTTGTTTTTCTTTTAAATCGTTGTCAGCGTGGCGCGACGGATTGGAATTACTGATAGTTGCGTTGGAGCAACGAGTCGACGGAATTTGCGAAAATGCGAGAGAAAACAGGTCCGTACATGCATATATATCATGAAGGATTGTACAATCGAAGTTTTGGGTCGTACGACACGTGTGAATGAGGACGAGCGAACCCGAAGGAATCTTTGCTTCGTCTATATACAGGGTGTTAGGAAGGTCGATGCAAAGCCTTAAGGGAGGGATAGGTTGCTTCGTTAGGAATGTATCTAACCTAGATTACCTTAATCCAAAATCTAAGAATTTCGAGTTATCATGCTAAGTAAGTTTTTTGGTAAAGTAAAATTTCCCAAAATTAGTTACTAATTCCTATCGACCTATCGACAGTTGCAGAATTTTTCATTTATAATACGACACTATATATATATATATATATATATATATATATATATATATATATATATATATATATATATATATATATATGAGGCGTTCCATATCATTTCGAACGGTCAAAAAGTTGTCCACTCTGAAAAAAATTGAAATTTTGGCAAATTATTTAATTATATGAAAAAAAAAAACAGTGTACATTTTTTCAAAATATATAAAAAAATTTATATAATTTATTTTAAAAAATATATCATAATAATAAAACAAAGCACAGCTTTGGAGAAACGAATCGAGCCATTCTGAAAAAAATAGGTATTACTGTGCACACTTCAGAGTATTTTCTGGAATTTTTTGAGAAAAATCGAAAGTGACATACCGACCGAAAAAAAATATTTTTGTATAATTTTGGTGAAAATGGGCATTTTTTAAACTCGAAACATTCAAACAAAAATTTGTTCACAAAGTTGATGTAAAGCTGCAAATTTTTTGTCTCAAACATTTTTTTGTTAAATCAAATGCTCACGAGATATAACGGCATTTTGAAAATTTTGAAAAACTCAAGAAAATGGGATCGAAAAGTTTTCAAAAAATTTACACTGTTTTTTTTTCATATAATTAAATAATTTGACAAAATTTCAATTTTTTTTGAGTGGACAACTTTTTGTCCGTTCGAAATGATATGGAACGTCTCATATATATATAATATACATGTGTGTGTGTGTGTGTGTGTGTGTGTGTGTGTGTGTGTGTGTGTGTGTGTGTGTGTGTGTATTAGTAGGATTCTGACTTCGTCCAAATTGTATCTCGTGACGTTTGTCGTTCTCACGAGCAAGCTCCCTTTATATCTGCCTTATTCCGCGATAAGTCCGAGAAGAAGTCAAAAGACCAAATAAGCAGAGAAATAAAAAAGAACAGCAGGTACAAAGATAAATAAAATTACGAATAAAGAGCCTCGTAAGCGAGTGGGAGAGGAAATGACAGAGAGAGATAAAAAAAGCACGAGTTTGACTCAGGGAGGCATGGGCGACGTCAGACATAATTCCGCGAGTTAGGAAATCCGTGAAAAGTTTTGTTCCACACTCAAAAGCATCCGGACGGAGGGAGTTGGAATTTTGACAGATGACGTCTCATCACCAGGGGAAGGAACTACTTGACTCGAATTTTGGTGTCTTTGAAACGACATCATTTCAAATCAATTCACCGTGGGAATCGGTAATGGAAAAAGGCTCGGAAGAGAACTTTCGGTCGCCTTAAGGGAGGGAGGTACCTTTCGGAGCGTAACATTTTTTTCATGATTTTTTTTAAAAGGAAAGATTTTTCCACTATTTTTTAGACTTAGGGTATATTTTAATACTAATTTTGGCTGTTACACGGTATTTTTTTGGCTTACTTATATTTTTAAATGGCGGAGGTATGGCCAGTCTTCTAATCTGCATTTCCAATACTGGCGTGACGTATATCTAAAAAACTAATCGATCGATTCAGATGAAATTTCGTATAAATCTTTTTAACCTCATTGTCTAAAACATGAACCTAAATTTTTTCGAAAATTAGAAAAAGGTAATTTTTTAGTGTAAAATGTAGCCAATTTTTTTGGAAAATTGAACCTTTTTGTTGCAAGGCGTACCATTCCATCAATTTTCATAATTTCTCACTTTTTGTTGGTTCATATTCTCCGTATGAGTGTTAACGAGAGAAAAATCTTCGTTGGATTTTTTTCAGATTAATCCCGCCGTTGCGATGTGTCACGCCGTCTGACAACATCCGCGGCAACCCGTTAAGAAGACCATGCCATACCTCAGCCATTTTTAAAAATTAATTTAAAAAACAGAATACCATGGAACAGCCAAAAGACGTAATAAAACATACCCTAAGTCTCAAATATGGTGAAGAAATCTTCCTTTAAAAAATAAATCATGAAAATCAGCTATTTTTTCCTCGCCCAAATGTATCTTCCCCCTTAATCGCAAATCAACGAGATACTCGACCTGGCCACGATACCAACACGTATTTTGACACCCGAAACATTGGGATCGGTCAAAAATTGACAGAGAAAAATGCCGAAAACTACCGTCTGCAATTCGCAGGGGCCCACTCGTGGCCTCGGAAATCCGCCCCTGGGGGCTGCGATGATCTCACTTCGCCAATATTCCCAAACTCAACGTCCGACTTTGCAATGCATATGGGCGACCGATATCCGTAGATAAGGATTAAAAAAGGTCTCTCTTGCTCTCTATCTTCGCCCCCCCCTGGAGTCGCTAAGTGGTTCGAAACTCACGTGGGTAGAGCGATCGAGGTTCGCGAATCTCCGTGACAGGAAACCAAATATCAAAGACGAGGAAAATGGGACTCCCGAGGTCTGGCACTGACCCAAACGAGCTCTCGAGGGAGAGAGACGGCGAGAGAGTTTATTACCCACACCCTATCGCTTCGTCATTCGTCTAATACCTGTATTTACGGTACGCTTATTGAATATTATTTATTTCCTGCGTATTAGCGCGCTCGTTCAGTCCCTGCGGAATTTTTTCCGCCTCCAAGGATAATTCTTCGTGGAACGTTGCTATTCAACTATATATATATATACACACACACACATATATACATATATATACATATATATATGTCTATAATTTCCATTTTAAATTGGGTAATTTCCCTTCATCTCCATTAGTGATTTCCCTTCATTTCCCTAAGTTTAAAAGTGCCGGTATCTACGTTGGTACTTGAGAACTAAGTAAGGGAAATGAAGAAAAAAATCTCAAGGCAGGATGTTCCGTATCGCGGTATTCGCATTTACGTTTCTCCCTTTGGTCACGAAAAATTCGAGCGGAAATGAGGTTGTCGCCATTAGCCTGGAACTTCTCATTTGTTTGGGTTTGTTTCGTTCTCCACGGTAAACTTCCAGTTTGTGTTTGATTGGTTTTCACGTGAAACTTCCTGATTAGGTTTGATTGGTTCTGACGTGAAACTTTCTGTTTGGGTTTGTTTGGTTGTCACGTGGAACTTCCTGTTCGGGTTTGATTGGTTCTCACGTGAGACTTTCTGTTTGTGTTTGTTTGGTTGTCATGTGGAACTTTCTGTTTGGGCTTGATTGGTTGTTACGTGGAACTTCCTGTTTGGGTTTGTAAGCTTCTCACGTGAAACTTCCGCCCGGACTGAAATTTCCTTCCGGCATTTTGCGAAAAGGACGGATCAACGTCTCACTTTCACCGCATAATTCAGAATCAATTCCCCAAATTCTTTCCCATCACATCGTTTCATCGACCAGCATTTTTTCAAAATCCTAGCCACCCGAATCCGGCGAATCATAAATCCGCTGATCGTAAGTGGAGAGTTACTTTCAGCGGATTTGGGATCGATTCTGTGCGAGCACACGCGATACTTCCGGAGTTAGACTTCTCGGTTATTAAATCGTTGATTTCATTGCTGCTGCAACTAGCCTCGCCTCCGTAGTACGAAGAGAAAAAAAAGTCCACCCAAACGTCACGGCTTACACGTACGCGTCTTTGATTCCCGTATTTATGGTACTTTTTATTGCATATCGTATTTCCGGTATGACTATCCCTGGTCATATACACATCGAGTATGACGTTGAACACGTATCAATGAATGTTGAGCCACGGAGAAGCGTTTGGTACGAAGGGATGTACGGAATAATGATCCTTCTTTTCCACGATGTGTGTATAATACATATACATACGTATAATACAATATAATACAATTTAATATTATATTGTATTATACTACGTTCTATTATATTGCAATATATTGTATCATATTACATAATATTACGTACAATATAATGTAATATAGTATAATATAATATAATATAATATAATATAATATAATATAATATAATATAATATAATATAATATAATATAATATAATATAATTAAATATTATATAGTATTATATTATACTATATCGTATAATATTACATAATATTATATATATTCACGTCGGAAAGAAAACTATCGTGATTTAAAATCTTCATTCGTACGATACGCTCTTCTGTCGTCCGACATTTATCGATAACATGCCAATTAAGTTGTCAATTCAACTACTTCGAGTTGCAAACTCCCCTCATAAATTTTGACACATGATACTCTTCGAATTATGAGCAAATCCATTTATGATATAGTAATATATAATACAATATAATATAATATAATATAATATAATATAATATAATATAATATAATATAATATAATATAATATAATATTGCATTATATTACAGTATATTGTATCATATAACATAATATTATATACATTCACGTCGAAATATAATGTAATATGATATAATATGATGCAATGCAATATAATACAATATAATATAATATTATATTTAATAGTAGTAGTAGTATTATTTATTCCGTGTATACCTTTAAAGGGTGTTTACATACTTGCCCTTCCCACCCCCACTTAAGGTAAATGTCCCAATTATTGAACAGCTAAGGATCTGGGGGATTGAATTCGGCGAGAAAAAAATATAAAATCAAGAAAAAAAACCATCGCTTTCATGTTCAAATGATGCTGTGATATTTTTACTTTCGAAAAATCACTCTTTAAATTATTTTAAAATGATTTCAAATGAAAAAAGGCTAACAATGTGAACCATGCAAATGTTCCTATCATTGAACACTGGAAGTGCCTATGTCCCTAATATTGAACAGGCATGTCCCAGTTATTGAACACTCGAGAATTCTTTTTCCGTTCTGAAAATATCATTTTGGGTGCAATATTAAGAAATAAAAGCAAAATCAAACACAAATAATCTTTTATTAATCATGTAAAAACACAAAAATATATATTTAGCCTCTTTTGACAGGTTTTTGATTCATTCGCATTTGGTTTATTTTTGCTTTTCAACTCGAACTTTATTTTATTTTTCTTTTCAGCTTCCTCGTTTTTATGTTCTGTTTTTGTTTGATTTTGTCGCAGCTTGGCTCCCTGAAATATCGGAGAGCAAAAAATATCGAACATTACATTCGTATTTTTAGGTTACATTTAGGTTATATTCTCTTTTTACTTTTCTTTTTATGTTTATTGCACGAAAATACAAATAAAAAATATATTTGACGATCTTAGAGTTATTATTAAAAGAATAAAGTTAAGTTTATTCATGAACTTACAGTTTTTGTTTGAATAAATCCGATTCACACGATCTGTCACACGTTAACTGTCGCGATGTTTTGATGAGTTTAATGACGCCATCTTGAAGAATTCGAGTGTTCAATAATTGAGACACATTAGGTCGTGTGAAAGTGATATTTACCAATTGAAATAACATAACTATATCTTCGCAAGCACAAAGAAGAAAATTAGAACATTTTCCTCTGTTCTACATGTCGAGTAGTGACGTCTCTGAGAGTTCGAGAAAGACTAAGTGGCGAAATTAATTTTTCTGGAGAGAGGGAGAATGATCCTTTGGCAGTGCCGTGTCAAGAATTTAAAAGTACCTCTGTCACGTTAAGAGTATTTAAAAAATAATGTATCGTGTCAGGAGTTTTGAAGTTTAAAATTCCTGTGTCGTGTTTAGAATTTTTTTAAAAATATTAATGTGTCGTGTCAGGAGTTTTGAAGTTAATGTGCTATGTCAAGAGTTTTAAAATTGATGTCTATAATTATGGTTATAAAATATTATTATGATTATATTATTGAATTGTATATGGAGTTTAGCTTATTTGTGTCTGTTCTAAAATTTAAGGCATTAGGATGCGCTTTGATTTGAATCATGTCTAGGATCAATATTTTTTTGAGCCATTTTTCGTTGTTTAAAATTTTAACATCATCAAATTTGAAATCGTGTTTTTGTTCTATTGCGTGCTGTGCTAGAGCTGTGTGTATTGTGGTAGTGTGTTTTAGGCTATTTTTGTGTTCATTGATTCTGTTTTTTAGCTATCTTTTTGTTTGGCCTATATGTGTAGAGTTGCAATCATTACAATCAATTTTGTACACTATGTTAGATTTTTCGTTGTTATCTATATTTTGTCTTTGGTGGAGCCTGTGATCGATAAAATGTTGTGTTTATTGTTTGTGACTAGTGTTATATTATATTGTATGCAAAGACGAATTAGTTGGTGATGGATGTTTTTTTGCGTATGGTAGATTTATTAGTCTAGAGAAATCACAGTTTTTATTTTTGTTATTTTGATTGTTGATTGTAGAAAGTCTTTGTTTTATTATTTTTTCTGTGAAAGAGATCGGGTAACAGTTTTTTGTCATCGTGTTCGTAATGAGTTGAAGATTTGTTTGGTGAAAAGATGGATGAGATAGTTTTATTGCTCTGTCAACTAAAATGTAAATTATGGGTTTTTTTTGGGAAAGTGGATGGTGTGAACAAATTTTTATAAATCTGCCAGACCAAGTAGGTTTTCTGTACCAATTTGTGATGATTGAATTTTGATCGCGGATTGGGAGTATATCGAGAAAAGGAATTTTATTATTTTCTTCTATTTCTGATGTAAATTGTAACTTTGAATTATATGAGTTGAAAGTATTGATGGTGGATTCAATGTTGTCTGTTGGCAGAGCAATAATGTCATCGACATATTTTTTGTATAGTGGCAATGAAAATTTTAATTTTTCCAAACAATTTTTTTCTACATCAATCATAACAATGTTAGATAGTATCGGAGCAAGATGTGAACCCATTGGTAATCCAGAAATTTGTTGATAAATTTTGTTTTGCCATGTAAAATAATTTGAGCATATGATGTATTCTATGGCTTTAGTTATTTCGTTTATATTGTATTATATTACATTCTATTATATTAAACTATATTGTACCGTATTACTTAATATTACGTACAATGTAATGTACTATAGTATAATGCAATATAATATAATATCGATCTTAATATGCAATATAATATGCATCGATCTTAATGCAATATAATATAATATCAATATTAATAATGCAATAGAATATAATATCGATCTTGAAACAAATTGTCTGGAAAAATTAAAGTTCTCACTACCGTTACATAAAAAATATGTCGATGATATTATTATTGCTCTACCAACTAACAAACTTGAAACCACCAAAAAGATTGTTAATTCCTATAATCCAAAACTACAATTTACATCTGAAAATGAAATAGACAACAAAATCCCGTTTCTTGACTTACTTTTAATCCGTCAACAAAATTCAATTATCACAAATTGGTATAGGAAACCAACCTGGTCTGGCAGATTCACAAATTTCTTCTCACACCACCCACTCTCCCAAAAAAAAGCCATAATCTACATGTTGGTTGACAGAGCAATAAAACTATCTCATCCTTCATTCCACAAAGAAAATCTCCAACTCATCAGTAACACGATGACAAAAAATTGCTATCCAATCTCTTTCACAGACAAAGTAATAAAACATCGACTTTCCATAATCAACAAACAAAAAACGAGCAACAACAACGTTGATTCTTCCAGAATAATAAATCTCCCCTACACAAAAAACATACATCATCAACTAATTCGTCTTTTCCAACAATATAACATAACATTAGTCACAAACAACAAACACAATATTTCATCCATTATTGGTTCCACCAAAGACAAAATCAACAACAATCGAAAATCCAACATCGTCTATAAAATCAACTGCAATGATTGCAACGCCACATACATTGGCCAAACTAAAAGATACCTTGAAACCCGATTAAAAGAACACAGAAATAGCATAAAACATACTACGGAGATACACACAGCTTTGGCACAACATGCAATAGAACAAAAACATGACTTTCAATTTGATATTGCAAAAATACTAAACAATGAAAGTTGGCTCAAAAAAAGACTAATACTGGAAATGATACAAATTAAAGCACACCCCAACGTCATAAATTTTAGAACAGACATACAAAAACATAGCTCAATCTACAATTCTATAATATAACTATCAACACACTCTACCGTATTTTACCTCACATAACAATTTTAAAATTATTGACACGATAAATTAACTAATATATTGACATGATAAGCTAATTTTAAGGACGTTACAAACTAATTTTAAACACCCCTAACTTGGCGCACCTAATTTATTTTCATCGACACGTCACTGCCGGTATGATCTTTTCCCCGATTCATAGAACAGAGACTCGAATATGCCACAAGAAAGTAATACATCACTCGGTTTTTCTCGAACTTTCGTCCGCTACACAACTCAACATGTAACGAACCAAATTGTAAATTTCGAGTTTTTGCCCATTTTGGAAAGAAAACAAATTCTTAAGAACAAACTCAATAGGTAATTACCATAGTCTTTTGATTCCTCACTAAAACTTTTCTCAAATCAATTTCTTATACTTAAAATTTTAATAATGAAACATAAAAATTACTTATAATTATCGATCCATTACAGATCATAAAAATCGCCCATAAACGATAATAACTCCATCTATTGAGCATCTTCTCACAAAACATCATTTATATCCATAAATAATGTTTTTGGTCATAACATCTTTCCAAATATGTGTAAAAAAACCTGAAATACCACTACTTCGAGGTTAGTTAACTATCATATCTCATTTCTTTATATTTCCACACTTCGTACATTTCACACACCTATACATACACACAACAATAAGCACCGCAATATGGGAAATCATCCATACTTTACTTATATAATTATAATAAAAACAGAACTAACATGATCATTACACAAAATGACACAACGTTTAGATAGCTAAACCATAACACACAACGCTCATATATACAACTTTTTTAAGAAAACGTGATTGTTAAAAACTGTGTATTATCATTTATACAGAAAAAATATATATTCTGAAGAGGACCCGAACCCGAGGGCCGAAACGTTAGAAAAACATATTCTTATTTCCATCGATAACCTTGGAAAACCTTCATTGGCCGGACCGAAGCCGAATCCTTAAGGCGTTACCCCCACTTGTAGCGCAAAAAAGGCCTTTTTCATGAATTTTTTAAAAGAAAACTACAAAACTTCTTTAATCGATCAATATACCATCTTAAAGAACACATCTTGAAGAACTTTCAGTAATTTTTCTATTGAAAAATATTACATTGTTTAGTGGCAAATGGCCGTCAATGAAATAATGTTTTTATATACACGGTTTGCGGTGACCAACATTGCGGCGAAGTGGATCATCTGAAAAAAAAAATGCGGATGGATTTGGTCAAATATAAGTATAAACTAGTCTTTAATCGAAGGATTTAAAAAAATATTCATTTTTCACAAAATGGCGTACAGTCAAAGTTAATGGTTCGATTTTAACGAAAAAAAGCGGTCGTTTTTTGGCTATAAAACGGCCATTTTTTTCGAAAAAAAATCGAACGATTAAAGACTACATTTTTATGTATTAAATAAGCCTGCAAAATTTCAAGAAGATCGGTTCATTAGTGTTCGAGTAATCATGGTCACCGACTTCAGAAATGCCATTTTGAGAAAAACGCGTTTAAAGTTTCAATTTCCGATCGTTTACACAACGGATTCTTCTCTTTCAATGCTCATATCTCAGTGAATTTTGTTCGGATCGACTTGAAATTTTCAGGACATATTCTCAGATACTTATACTTCAAAAAAATGCAATAAAAAAAAATCGATTTTTTCAAAATCGCAAGTGGGGGTAACCCCTTAACGATCTCGCAATATAATATAATATAATATCATATTATATTATATTATACTGTATTATATTATACTATATTGTTTCATATTACATAAGATTATATATATATTAGACTGATTCAAAAAAAAATTTTTTTTCTGGATTCTCGTGCTATTGTTGGGCACTGATAAAACAAAATTTCTCTAAAAAGATGGGCGCGGTCACTCAATTTTTAGAGGTGGCTATCTAGACTTTTTTGTATTTGAATTTTTTTTAACGAACGTATTGCATTTAAACATAGTCATGGCTTCGGATTACGGATAAAAATCGGAAAAGTTTTGAGTTTGTTCTTTTACAAGCATAACAGAGAAAAACTGACCATACGTCGAAGTGCACACGAAACGATGAAATAAATTTTCGAACAATGGAAATGTGCTGAAATTCCAACGCGTCGATTGAATAACGCAATCTTGAAATCAATAAAACTCCATCTAGTCTGGAAACAACTTTTAAAAAATCGAGTTAAAAAGAATTTGCCGTCACAAATATCGAAGGAGCGTAAATTTAAGAGAGATTTGGACAAACTGTTCAACGTTGCACATTTTCGTTCTGCCCAAAATGTTAACGAACTTGAGAATGGCTGGGAAGAAATGTAAATGAGTTTGAAGATAATATAAGCGTAGCATTTTGAAAATGTAAATATACGATTTATGAATAAAAGCTTATAATTTAATTTTTCGTAAAAAGTGCGAAATGTTAATGCGGATAAATAAATCTACATGAATAACGAGAGTAGTATAGACGCCATTATTGATCTACCTGGATTTGAATTGTGAATATTGCACCCTTTTCAAATTGTTAGAGTTTATTTTTGTTACGAAACAGCTGCTGGATGTGATTTTTATCCGTAATCCGAAGCCATGACTATGCTTAAATGCAATACGTTTGTTAAAAAAAATTCAAATACAAAAAAGTTGAGATAGCCACCTCTAAAAATTGAGTGACCGCGCCCATCTTTTTAGAGAAATTTTGTTTTATCAGTGCCCAACAATAGCACGAGAATCCAGAAAAATTTTTTTTTTTTGAATCAGTCTAATATATATATATATGTATATATATATATTCACGTCAGAAAGAACACGATCGTGATTTGGAATCTTCATTCGTACGATACGCCCTTCTGTCGTCCGACATTTATCGATAACATGCCAATTAAACTGTCAATTCAACTACTTCGAGTTGCAAACTCCCCTCGAAACTTTCGACACGTCGTACTCTTCGAATCACGAGCAAGTGCATTCGTGGTGCGACGAGCGACGAGGAATCATAATTAAGGAGAAGCGGAAGTTTTCCTTCGGGCCGTCTCACGGACCGTGTAAAATTTGGACCGAAAGGATGCCGGAATTCGAGTTCACACGCTCGTCGAATTCGGGAGAAAAATATGTCCCTGCTCGGATTCTCAAGTCCTGCCAGTTTCACGGCGCGTCCCGTTGTTTCAACTATTTATTTTTACTTTTCCAACGGAAATAACGGAAAATGCCGAAAATTCTGGGAGTCATTTGGACAGGTATATGAGGCGACAAGCGTTGGACGCGTTCGCCGAGCAACAAATCGACGTTGCGTTACGAGAAGGTACGAAGGACACGTTTCACGGGCCCCGGAACCCTTGCGGGCACCACGACGCGTTCTGATTCACCTACAGGACGTTCCACGCGTTCGTGTTCGGTTCGACCCAACTTTCAACGCGAAATTACACTTGGCTCGGGCGAATTTTCATTTTCTTACCTTAGCAACATTTACTTAATATTTTATTGAAACAACAAGGAAAAATACGTATGCATCAGTGTTCACGTGTACGAAATTGTGAATCTTTGACGGTCGAAATTCGGCGCGGAGTCGCCCATACACGGGCCAAGTCCGTCACTTCGCGCCCGCTTCGTTAACTGATCCTAGGGGATATGGCGACGACCGACGCTTATACTTAGCCGAGACTAATTAAAAGGATCCACGGCCGTGAGTGAGATGAGGTTTACAGAGGCGAAGCTCGGTCGGAAAGAGAGAGAGAGAGAGAGAGAGAGAGAGAGAGAGAGAGAGAGAGAGAGAGAGAGAGAAAGAGAGCGCGTCAGGAGTCCAACACGCGATAAGATCGCTATTGACGCCAGGAGAGAAATGTGTCGCTTGTCCCTTACTCTTCCATCTATAGTTGTCCATCTATATGTGTGTATATATATATAAATGCATACAGGATGCAGTTTACTCCTGATGTACTTTTCCTGCTGTGGCTATATATGTGTGTGTGTGTGTGTGTGTGTGTGTGTGTGTGTGTGTGTGTGTGTGTGTGTGTGTGTGTGTGTGTGTGTGTGTGTGTGTGTTTATATGAGAACTTGGACCGTGTCTCGTGAGACCAGGAGTTCGCACATATTTCTATTGAGTAAATATGTTATTTTATTTTTTTCACCATATCCGATATTATTGATGATATTGATTTTGAAGTAGGGGAGGCTGGGGTCAATTGGAACGTTTTTTAAGAAAATCGGCTAGTGCGATTTCATTTTATACCTTACCTGTTTGGTGATGGGCTTAAATTATAGCTAGATTATCTGGCTATATGATAGCATTATTGATTTTGCTTCTACTATGCCCTGAACTTAGGTAGACGCTATTTAAAAACTCTTGGAAAACGTTTCAATTGACCCTGTGTCGGGGTCAATCGAAACGGTGCCTGGGGTTAGTTGAAACAGGTGTTTTCAGCTGATTGAAATGATGTTTCTACTAAACCCAGGTACTGTTAATGATGTGTATGAGGTAATAAAGTATGTTTGTATGAATAAAATACACTTTCAATTAAAATAACCGGTTTTATTGCTTTTCGTTCCAGTTTTCGTATCACCGAAGGCATATTGAGCTTCTTCAATTTTTTAGTCTTTTTTTTAGATTTTTTTTAGTTTTAGATTTTAGATTTTTATTTTAGTTTTAGATTTATTTAGTCTCCGAGGTTCTTTTTTACTCTCTTAGCCTATTTTCTGCGGTCTTTCTCTTCAGTCTCTTTCCTTGTCTCTCCTTTTTCTGGTGTATCGGTGTATGTTGTTGACTTTCTCTTTTTCCAACCCCTATTTAGCGTTTTAATATTCATACGTTTATATATATATTTTTTGGCATCTTCATGTGCCTTTTCATAATTTTCGAGTTCGCAGCTTCCGCGGTTCGTAGTTTCGAACGGCTTCTTGTTATCTAAAAGAAAAACAAGATTTGCAAAACTTGCTTGCGTATAAAATATTTGTTCGGGGTCAATAGAAACACGTTTCAATTGACCCCGAACCGTTTGTTTCAACTGCCCCCGTACCGTCGCTTCTAATAATTTATCAAATAACAAAGAACCTAAATGTTGTAGGTAGGTGCTGACCACAATAAACTCACTAGGATATTCACAGTAATGATGATTGTGAACAACGCTGAGGAAGGAACAATAGTTATGGAGCAATACGCAAAATAATAGTAATAAAAAACTTACTTTTTGTGTCGAAAAAGCGAAGCACCCACATAAAATGTTTGACGCTATCGGAGCGGCGGCGTAAATTAAGCGACAGGTGAGTTCAAAATATTAAGCAAAGGTCTGAATTGATAAAAAAATTATGCGAAAATAAAATTTGTTTCTTGTGCATTTGGTTGAAAAATTCAACCAAGTCATGGCCGAGCGCCAGTGAAATTATAGGTGTGAGGAAACTCGTAGTTCTCGGAGTAACCGCTAGAAGCCGCACGCGCGCTCGTTTCTCGTAAGCGTAGCGCGAACCGAAAATCTACTTAAACGCCGGAGAAACTCTAAAGAGTATCGCTTCTTGGCCTGTCGCTAAGATCAAAGTGTAGTATCTGTTCTTATCAGTTAAACATCTGATGTTCTCTCCATGGATATTCCATTGGATATCTGATATTTTCTCCACTATTATCGTAGATGATCATTCTAATGCTCACTTTTTTATTTAAGATTTAAAATAAATTGAAAAACTTACGTCTCGTGGCATATTCGTTTCGATGTAGAGAAGCAATGATTCATTCTATTGATTATATTTTTGTGCGGAATAAAAAAATTTGTGGCAACCGCTTAATTATTTTATCCATACGTCTACGGATTGTATATAGAATGATTTCAATGGAATATAATTTTATTTGAAGGATAATGTAGATATTCGGTGAACAGAAGAGATTGTCAAATAAAATAATATGTTATTTGAATCAATCACATTTTGCAATATTTTATAGTATTGTAAGGATCTCATATATCGGTGGCGTTCCGCGATCAGACATTTATTTGAATCAACCAAGATATTTTTTTGGTTCAATTGGTTTTTTTTCTCAGTGTACATATACGCGCGCGCGTGTATGTGTGTGTGTGTGTGTGTGTGTTATATGAGAACTTGGACCGTGTCTCGAGAGACCAGGATTGCAAATAATGCATTACTTTTTGTAATGCATTAGCGTTTTCATTACTCATTACTTTACATTTTGTAATGCAAACAATTGCCATTACTCATTATATTCAATTTTGTAATGTAAACAATTTTCATTACTCATTGAATTAAATCTTTTAATGTAAAAAAATTCCATTCCTCATTAAATTGGAATTTGTAATGTAACAAATTTCCATTCGTCATTACATTACATTTTGTAATGTGAAATATTTTCATTACCCATTACCATGTAATGGGTAATGGAATTTTTTTATATTACAAAGTCCAATTAAATTAATATTGGAAATATTTTACATTACAAAATGTAATGTAATGAGTAATGGATTTTCTGTACAT
>OZ023318.1:53045287-53050287 GCA_964007375.1 Ophion obscuratus | reverse complement strand
ATTTTCGTTGTTCTCGCTTGCATATATAGAGCTACCCCTGCGCTACGAGATACATCGGCGGGCCACGCCTCTTAAACATATAAATACACACTTATTATATTACAGACGTGTTTGTGTGGATCGGCCAACTTTCACGATTTCTCGACTCTTCCTGTTCCAGTAAAACGCCGCCCTGGAGCAATTGATCCAAATCGATAAACCAAAAGACTCGATAAATCAGACACGAACGCATTGGGAAAAAATATTTATAGATATGCATACGTGATGTTATTTTTTTTTTTTTCATCATTATTGCATGTCTCGTTCGACTAATCCATCCAAGATTTCATTATCTTGCTCATTAATAATCTTTATCCTTGTAGATGTTTATCTTGAACAAGAAGATTTTTGTTCAAGTTAGGAAAACCTGGGATGGACCAGTTGAACGAGATGATAATGTTTTAAAAAAAAGTAAATTTTATGCACATGTCTATATGTATTTGTATATATATGTGAACGAATAAAAAGGCGCCTCCGGAAATCCATAAATTAGCATCAACCGGGACGCTCGAGTGGCCTAATCGCGAAAAATATGAGCGAGTTTCGCGAGTTCCGAGGAGAGGAGAGACCCAGGATTGTCACGACAAAGTCTCACCGTGTGCGAGGTGCACTGCGGGCATACCGTGGAAATATATAATCCGACGTGTTATGGATTATAGGAGGATCGGAGAAGAAAGAGATTATTTATTTCGCGTTGGAGACTGCACGCGTGTGTTAATAAATTTGCTCGAAACGTTTAAGAAAAATACATGTGAATATAATAAAAGACGATCAGCGAGGATCCATTGTGCTCGGAGAAGGCTAAAGATTCTACGGTGGCGTGTGCTCTCGCCAAATAAAGATTCGGAGAAGAGAGAAGAAAGAAAGAGAAATCGTGCACGGGGATGTAAACGGGATGCTCGCATTCCTGGTAAAAAGAAATCGGGGATTTTATTTCATGTGATGAGTACAGATTTTTCGGGTGCAGTCACTGTTGATGATACAGATTCTTCCCTGGAGGCACTAGCGATGAATCAAACGGATTTCCGAAGCATTGTAGTCTCTTTTAGGACACTTAATTTTAACAACAATTTGGAGGGAACTTCATTTTTATACTTTGATTATAGACTTTTCGAATTTAGAGACTTTTGATTCTGCAGATTCTGTCTTGCAGGCACTGGCACCGAATAGAACGGACTTCAAATGTCTGCCCACAACTTTTCGGACACTTTATTTTGGCAACATCTTTCAGGGGCTTACACTTTGATTGTAGATTTCTCGAATGCAGCGACTCTTCGTATTACAGATTCATTCCTGCAGGCACTCGCGACGAACTAAACGGACTCCAGAAGTCTGCTAGCAACTTTTCGGACACTTTATTTTAGCAACATCTTACAGGAGCCTTCATTTTATACCTTGATTATAGATTTTTCGAATGCATTGATCTTTGATGTTACAGATTCTTTCCCGCAGGTACTGGCACCGAATCAAACAGACTTTTGAAGTCTGCTAGCAACTTTTCGGACACTTTATTTTAGGAACATATTTTAGGGGACTTTATTTTATACCTTGATTATAGTTTTTTTTTAATGCATTGACTCTTGATGTTACAGATTCCTGCCTGCATGCACTCGCGACGAAACAAATGGACTTCAGAAGTCTGCTAGCAACTTTTCGGACACTTTATTTTAGTAACATCTTTCAGGGGCCTTCATTTTATACCTTGATTATAGATTTTTTCGAATGCATTGACACTTGATGTTACAGATTCCTGCCTGCAGGCACTCGCGACGAATCAAACGGACTTCAGAAGTCTGCTAGCAACTTTTCGGACACTTTATTTTAGTAACATCTTTCAGGGGCCTTCATTTTATACCTTGATTATAGATTTTTCGAATAACATTGATCTTTGATGTTACAGATTCTTTCCTGCAGGCACTGGTACCGAACCAAACGGACTTCCGAAGTCTGCCAGCAACTTTTCGGACACTTTATTTTGGCAACATCTTTCAGGGGCCTTCATTTTATACCTTGATTATAGATTTTTTCGAACGCATTGAAACTTGATGTTACAGATTCCTGCCTGCAGGCACTCGCGACAAATCAAATGGACTTCAGAAGTCTGCTAGCAACTTTTCGGACACTTTATTTTAGTAACATCTTTCAGGGGCCTTCATTTTATACCTTGATTATAGATTTTTTCGAATGCATTGATTTTTTATGTTACAGATTCTTTCCTGCAGGCACTGGTACCGAATCAAACGGACTCCACAAGTCTGCTAGCAACTTTTCGGACACTTTATTTTAGCAACATCTTTCAGGGGCCTTCATTTTACACTTTGATTGTAGTTTTCTGGAATGCAGTGACTCTTTATATTACGGATTCATTCCTGCAGGCACTCGCGACGAACCAAGCGGACTTCAGAAATCTGCTAGCAACTTTTCGGACACTTTATTTTAGCAACATCTTTCAGGGGCCTTCATTTTACACTTTGATTGTAGTTTTCTCGAATGCAGTGACTCTTTATTTTACAGATTCGTTCCTGCAGGCACTGGCACCGAATCGAACGAACTTCAGAAGTCTGCCTGCAACTTTTCGAACACTTTATTTTGGCAACATATTTCAGAGGCCTTCATTTTATACTTTGATTGTAGATTTCTCGAATGCAGTAACTCTTAATTATACAGATTCTTTCCTTCCGGCACTCGCGACGAATCAAACGGACTGCAGAAGTCTTCTAGCTTCTTTCGGAACACTTATTTTTAGTAACAACCTTTCAGGGGACTGGATATGTACTTTGATTACAGATTTTTGGTATCCAGTGACTGGGATGCAGTGATTTCGACTCTCTTAACGAACCAAACAGACATCTAGGTAAATCTAGGATGTCAAAGACTTCTATAGCAATCCTCCTAGAACTCCTCGAACTCCTACGTGTATACAAGGATATTGATACACCTAAGAGTTCATGTCGAAAGCACGGAAACTTAAAGAATCACACCAACATGATCGACTCATCCGAAATACGCCTTTTCCATTACAAGTCCTCCATCTACCAATGTGTGGCTGTGTTTGCGGCAGTTTGCTCTCCCGGGCCAGAGGAGAGACGTGACGGCTCCTCTCGTGCAAAGAGGATGTCCCGGGGCCACAACAATAAGAGAGCGGGCGGGAGAGGGGAAGAGGGATCGGGAGGAAGAAAAAGAGCCTGCTTCAACGATAACATAAAATTACGAGACTTTTAAAACGGCGCTGAAAACGGTTCGACGCGCTCTCGAAGATCCTCAGCTTTAATACGTACATAAGTGGAGCTACGAGGGAGAGACGCGTGTGTATAAAGAGTAAGCACGCGTGCACCTGGGGAATTCAAGACGAGGAAGACAGAGAGAGAGAGAGAGAGAGAGAGAGGGAGAAGCAACAAGATCGAGAGCAGATTTGTACGCCGTATATATATTTAGACATACTTTGCTGGTGGGCGTTTCGAGACAGAGGAACTCGCCATAGAGGCCGCCCTCGCGACATAGAGCGGGAGATGAATAATAATAATAAAAAAGAGTATGAAATAAGGACAACGGGAATGTCTGATACAACTTATGGGCCCCGACAATACGGCTTTGTCTCGCAAAATTATCATACATGAACCCTTGCTCTCTCTGCATATATATATATATATATATATATATATATATATATAATGCATAATTATTTATTAAACATTTCACCGTTCATTTATCGACACATTATAATACCATGACGTCATCTTTTAAACCTCAATAGCCCAAAACAAACCATTCTTGTTGCTCAACTCTTTAAGGGGTTAAGCCACAGTAACGAGTAGAAGATCATGTGCGAAATCAACAATTTTTTTTCGTATGAAAAAGTGATACACGCATAAAATTCATTACACATCTATTTAGTATGAATATCAAGCTGATAGAAAAAATATATATATATTTTTTCGATGTACAAAATGGCCGACTGTTAATATTTTCTTTTATCTTTTTTTAGGCGCTCCGTGGCGAGACATTTAGGATCTATAATTTTTTACCTAGAACAAAAAACATAAATTCTCGCCACTCTACATTAGAATACCTAGAGAAGTACGTACGGAATTTAAAAAATATTGTTTTATTCAAAAGTTGTAGGTATTTGAATGAAATTTTGAGTAAAAAATTTCGTATAAAACTGCTCATAAAATGAAAAGTTTTCGATTAATCAGAAATTCCGTACGTACGTCTCTGCGAAGTGCAATTAGGAACATAACTTTTAAATTTGAAGTAAATCGAGTGAAAATTGTTGAAGTTATTTGTCACGCCAATTGGAAACGAAGCTGTTTCGAGAAAAATGTTATACGCTCAAAGGCGGAGAAAAAAAAATGTCTTGCTATAAATCGAATAGTAAATAAATCTTATAATAAGTCGAATAATTCTTATGATGAGAAAGCACCGTTTTAGCGATAAAAAAACGATTTTTTGAAAATTCTACTAGGGCCTTACCTCTCAATAAAAAAATTCTTCGATCTGGATTTTTTCACGTATTCTATTTCATCAGCATTCAAATATAATTTGCCGAACTACCGAATTAGTTTTTTGAACCCAGTTTCTTGTATTTCCGCCTTACTTCCAATTTACTAAAAAACTCGAACTCGCCAATTTTATGCTGATGTCAGGCTGCCGAAATTTTGAATCAAGAAATTGGTTTTCTAAATTCTGTGCTACCTTCCATTCTTTTTGCACCATTCCTAAGCTGCTTTAAAAAACTAGCTGGATCGCCATCGAGACCAGCGGGATGGAGAAATATTTCAATGTTTTTTTTTTCAAAGGTATACTATAAATGAATATAGTTCCAATGATTGAAATACTTAATTGCCAGGCCTAAATGACGATCGAAATGCCAGGGCTGAAACAGGGCTTTTCTCGACCTCAATCCTGATCTCCATATTACATGCGAAATTAGACTTTCTTGAGGCTTTGAGAAAAAAGAC
>OZ023318.1:53034364-53045087 GCA_964007375.1 Ophion obscuratus | reverse complement strand
TTTTTGCTTGAGAGTCACTCACATTGCTCGCGCGAGAGAAGGAACAGGATTACGTGGAAGATAAGGCTGATGAAGAATGGTAGAGAGAGAGGGAGAGAGAGAGAGAGAGGTTGGGAGGTGAGCGAGAAAAAAAACACAGTCGAAGCACATGAAGAATGCGCCCGTAGGCTGGAAAGCGGAGATGATGAAGAAGTTGAAGGCGAATAATAGGAGCGGTACAACGTGCAAAAGGGAAGGAAACATCTTCGTCCTTTTATTCGTCCTGGAAAGTTTGATGCAACTGATACGGACGGCTGCGAAAAGCATATTTGCCGTTACGTCACGCGCGTGCATCTTCGGAGTTCTTCATTTTTCTCCTTATTTTGCTTCCAGTCTTTCTTGGACCACGTGCCTTACGAAAAAAATAGATATAAAGGGTGTCCCATTACGGATGGATAATCCTGCAACTGTCGATAGGTCAGATCATGTCCTACTAGATGCTGAAATGTCAATTCAGTAAAAGTTCCACGGTTTTCGAGACTTTGGGCTTGATATTATTTTTTGATAAAAAAATTGAAAAAAATGGCATACCAAAAACCAAAAGCTGATAATTTTTTATCGTAAGCCGTGGGACTTTTGCTGCACTGAAATTCCAGTATATAGAAGGACATGATCTAACCTATCGACAGTTGCAGGATTATCCGTTCATAACAGGACACCCTGTATATGTGTATATATACAGGGTGTCGCAGAACTCAATGCGCTCCCTGAAATGGGGGGTTGGGGGTGAAATTCTGAGTCGATTGATATAAGCATGTGTGGGTCTCAGATCAAACCCTGAATTATTATCAATTTTTGAAGGCGGGCGCACCTGATTGGTCCGCCTTTAAAAGATAATAATAATTCAGGGGTTGATCTGAGACCCTCACATGCTTATATCATTCGACTCAGAATTTCACCCCCAACCCCCTATTTCCGGGAACGTATTCAGTTCTGGGACACCCTGTATACATCTGCCCTTCGATCGGATAAACAAGATTTTTTTGAGTACTACCCCGAAAATCAGACACGATGAAGGGGCTTGCACAAATTCATAATTTGGACAACACGATTTTTAAAAAATAATATAGTTTAAAGCCTATGGCCGTAACTTCAATTTGCAACGGAGATTTTGCAAAAATTCCAAAAATTAGTCGAGTTATGACGATTTTTCTGAAGGGTCAGATCGTCTACTGCGCTACGACGAATTTTTTCTGTTTGTTCGATTCACTTCAAATTCGGACAGAGCAGACTTCATAATATTTCCTATCGTATGAGTGGATAATTTTTCTTCACATTTATCCATTTGTTAATAACAAATGCTTAATGTTGATTGTTAGTCGCAAATCGAACTTCTCTACTTCTCGTCATTTTTGTAATTTTCGCAATTAAAAAAAAGTATCCTGTCATACTCGAGTTTCATTATCATACTAAAAGTACATTATTTAATTTTTCGTAAAACAATGATCAATTCATTGTTTATCAATATTTTTCAATAAAAAAAAACAAACATGGCAAAACTATGTACCAACTGTGAGTAAAATCCTGGGGGCGTCATCGTGATACTTAAAAAAAATTGAAAGTCGACCAGTTTTTTGGGTTAATCCAAACCCGGTTGATCTCGATCTGGCCCTACCAGAAACGTTCGCAAACGCATTTTTTCCCTCCCCAAACCTTCCCCCAATTTCCAAAATTGACCTTCACCGCTGTGCGCCCGTGTCTAATGAATTTTCTTCGTTCGTCTCAACCCTTCGTTCGACCATGTATCACAGAATACACAGGTAAATCGAACGGTACACGTTGCGGGGGTGGAGAAGAGACCCGAGGCTGCGGTGAGTTATGCCATTTTCGAGTTGATCCTTAACAAGCAGAAGCTTTTAGCACGACTATTGCCGAGATGGTGGCGAGATGTGGAAGATCCTGAGGGCCAATATATATATACACAATGGCCTGTTGACTTTCAGGTATATCTCTCGCTATCTTTGGGATCTGATCTCCCAGCAGGTATGTAGAGGAAGAAGGATGGAAGGAAAGGAGAATGAGCTGGTCAAGACCAAGAGTGTATATATTTTTCATTGGTACGAAAAAAGTGGGCAGTGTGTGTGAGAGAGGTGGGGGGGCATTGGTGGAGGTGGCGAAAATTTCAACCCCCCTGGCGCCTAAAGATATATACATTACGCGGCGCCTCTTGCTTCACCTTTTTCTTTTTTTTCATGCCTCGCTCTTTCACCTCCTTCACCTTTTGCCCATGCCTCATAAAAATGTGTGTGTTTGTGTGTGTGAGTAATTCAGTATATATATATATATATATATATATATATATATATATATATATATATATATATATATATATATATATATATGGGTGTGTGTGTATATATGTATATATTTATATATGTATATATATTATCGTGAATTTAATAACATACCGGCAGCTGGTCGTATATCCCTGCAAAGATCGAAAGTTTATACGAGACGCGGACACGACATTTCGTGCAGGAAAATTCGGGAAGCGATTTTTTTTACGTACACATCCAGGAAAACCGTCTGAAGTTTGAAGTGTTCAGAAAAAAGTCTTTCCGTTTTTTTTTTTAGAATTTTTTTTTCTTTTAAAAGAAGCCTTGGTCCAGCTTCTTCAGATCGATTTTATTACGTACGTTCAGCGCAGAAAGCCTAAATGGTTCAGTTTTTCTTTACGTGGTTCAAGGGGAAAAATACTCTTTTAGCTTTTCTTTAAAAAAAACCATTTTTTAGATTAATTTAACAAAAATACTTTTAAGGTAAAAACCTGAATTGGTCAGTTTTTTTTACGTAGTTGAGGGCGACGACGCTCGTTTAGTTTTTTTTTTTTTCAGAAAAGCCTTTTTTTTTAAAGCCTACTTTGGTTCGATTTTTACGTACGTTCAGGGAAGAACGCCTGATGTTTTAAGTTTTTCTTTACGTAGTGCAGGAGAAATAGCTACTTTTTGTTTTTTTTTTGCGTAGTTTAGGGAAAAAGCGTACGTGACTGTATGTTTGTACGTGCGTGTGAGTGTGTGTGTGCGTGCGTGCGTGCGTGCGTGCGTGCGTGAGTTTGTGTGTGTGCGTGCGTGAGTTTGTGTGTATGTGTGTGTGTGTGTGCGCGCGCGTGTGCGTGCGTGCGTGCGTGTATGTGTCAGTGCGTGTGAGTGAGTGAGTGAGTGAGTGCGCGCGCCCACTCGCGCGTATGTGTGTGTGTGTGTGTGTGTGTGTGTGTGTGTGTGTGTGTGTGTGTGTGTGTGTGTGTGTGTGTAAGAGAGTGCGTGAGTGGGTGTAAGCGCGTGAGTGTGTGTTTGTATGTGTGAGTGCGCGCGTGTGCGTGTAAGTGTGAGTGAGTGTATGTGTGTGTCAGTGCGTGTGAGTGAGTGATTGAGTGAATGAGTGCGTGAGTGTGTGTGTGTGTGTGTGTGTGTGTGCGTGCGCGCGTGAGTGGGTGGGAGTGCGTGAGTCTGTGTTTGTATGTGTGAGTATGAGTGAGTGAGTGAGTGTGTGTGTGTGTGTGTGTGTGTGTGTGTGTCAGTGCGTGCGTGTGAGTGTGAGTGAGTGTTTGTGTGTGTCAGTGCGTGTGAGTGAGTGAGTGCGTGAGTGTGTATGTGTGTATATGTGAGTGCGTGTGCGTGCGTGCGTGTGCGTGCGTGCGTGCGCATGTGTGTGTGTGTGTGCGTGCGAGTCAGTGTGTGTGTGTGTGCGTGCGCGTGCGTGCGAGCGAGCGAGTGAGTGAGTGAGTGAGTGAGTGTGTGTGTGTGTGTGTGTGTGTGTGTGTGTGTGTGTGTGTGTGTGTGTGTGTGTGTGTGTGTGTGTGTGTGTGTGTGTGTGTGTGTGTGTGTGTGTGTGTGTGTGTGTGTGTGTGTGTGTGTGTGTGTGTGTGTGTGTGTGTGTGTGTGTGTGTGTGTGTGTGTGTGATGAGATGAGATGAGAAGAGAACGAGGCTGCTTTCCCGACAGATTTGCATACGATGGCGAGTCTTTGTTGGCGTGAAAAATCTCGGCGCGTCCTGCCCTCGCGGTTCGCAGATTATGCCGATAATTTAGCGTCGTTTAGAATGGACACATGACGTGGAAAAAAGGAGGAGAGGAAAAAAAGAACTTTGCAGGCGACAAAGTTTCCTTTCGCACGTGGAAGGAGAGCGTTCACGCACGTTGTTAAGGCGAGAAGCCAGATAGACAGAGCGAGCGATAGAGAGAGAAAAAAGAGAGACTGCGAACGAGCTTGACGCTGAACGGTAAACGTTCTCGCTGCTCGTACACACGCAGGTGACAAAACTTCAACTCCTTAATGTATTCAAAGTGCGAGAGTAGCTCGCGAGAGATTAACCGGGAAGGGAGGAAAACCGTGGTACACGAGCTCAAGACGAACATCCCCACAATTACTCCGAATGAATTGCACCCGAGCAGACCATAAGCACCCTACATACCGGGTGTCCTGTTCTAAGTGTAACAAGCCGCTGTCTCGGAAAGTACGCACCGTATTGAAAAATGATCCAAACGAGAGTTGTTCGGTTTGACGAGGGCAAGAAGATAGGGTTTTTCGTTTGACCATGACAGTAGTATCCAAGGTCATGGGAGGGTCAACTTCGAAACTTCAAAGGGGAACTGACATTTTTTGTGGCGTATCCTCGTAGCTTGTGAAGAGAGCTTTACAAAACACTGGGATTGAGTATTTTTTCCTCGAGTACTTTTCGAGTTGTGAGGGAATTTCCAATGGACGAAGTTTCGAGCCGCGTAGCTCCGAAAGTAGTGAACAAAGAAATACTTGTCTATAGTGTTTTGAAAAGCTCTCGAAGTGAGCTATCAAAATATGCAATAAAAATGGCGGTGCCCATTTGAAATGTCGATGTTGGTCTGCTCATGACCTTGGATATTGCTGTCAAGGTCAAAGTTGAATTGCTATCTTCTCGCGCCTTCCGAACCAAACAACTTTTGTTTGAAACGTTTTTGATTAGAGTGCGTATTTTCCGAGATCGCAGCCTGTAACACTTCGAATGGGACACCCTGTAGAACGCTCTGCATAATAGCAAAAAACAATGCGGCGACCGAGGCAGCAGGAGGGGGAAAAAAATTAAGATAAAAATTTTGCTCTCACCCCGTCGGCGTATAAACACTGTAATCATCCCTTTTTGATATAATTATTAACAATTTATTAGACTCGATCGCTATGGAACATGATCGCCGATGAGGGTACGAATTTTCTATACCGTTGTCGCGAGAAATTCTTGGCCCATTTGCGCGATTACGAAAACGCTTCGAATCAAATTAACTTTAATCCATCATGATTACGTTGCAAAGCCGACGATTATCGAATTTGCTCTCGTGGAAAATGAGACACTCGGCGGCGCGGGGCGCCGATTTATGGAACGATGCGCACACACGCATCTGCGACACGTATACAGGCGTATGCGGGGAATCGACGACTGAGCGAAGTCGAAAACACGACGGGATGCTAATTTGATCGTGTCGACCTGCAATATCGTCCTTTCGAACTGATTTGGATCTTTCGGAATCGATTTGATTTGAGATTCGAAAAGCTTCCTGCGTGAACGATAACGCCTTGCAAATTTGCCTCCGTGAAGATTTGCGGGCGAAAATAAGTCGGAAAACCATGCACAAGAGTGTAGAATTTTTTTGTTCCGTTTCCAAAATTTGTTTTTGACGGTGTAATTAAAAAAATTGCCGATACGCCATATACATATATATATATATATATATATATATATGTTTAAATGGTGACATCAAAATTAAATTAATTCAGAAGCTTCATCTTTGAAGGAGTTTAAATTTTCAGTGATTTTATTTTTATGGTGTCACGATTTTGTATATATATTTTGATTCTGTGCCTATTTTCAAATATATATATATATATATATATATATATATATATATATATATATATATATATATATATATATATATATATATATATATATATTAAAATAGTGACGGTATCAAAATCAAATTTCTTTAAAGCCCTCGTCTTAAAGGGAGTTTAAATTTCGAGTAACTTGATTTTTATGCCATCACTGATTGAAAACATATACGTGTTTAGTTTATTCAATATATATATATATGAAAATTTATATTCAAAACAGTGTCAGCATCGAAATAAAATTTCCCCAAAGCCCTCAGTCTTCAAGGGAGTTTAAATTTCAAGTAATATTTATTTGATCATATGAAATGAAACTGTCACTATTGAAATATATATATATATATATATATATATATATCATTCATTGAAAAAAAGCGACGGCATCAAAACGAAATTTTTAAAATTCAAATTCCCTCACAAATTCCCTCACTTCGATTGATCTTTGCGAAATTCGATCCGGAAATCACTCACACCCGATGCTACTTTTCTGTGAAAAAATTCAACCACATATCTGAAAGGAAAAAAATGCCTAAAGTTAGTAATAAATCAAAAATATTTTTCCCAACATCAAAACTGAAAATTAAAGAAAAAAAATCCCTTAGTTCCATAGATCCGCGCCGTCAATGAAGAATTGAAGAAACAAAAATTGTCTTTTTTGTTCTCCGTAGGACAGTAATGGGGCTCGAACATCGCGCTCAGGACTCGCAGATCGTTCAATTTTCTATCGCGTACTTGTGATTTATTTTCGATTACTTAGTACACACTCAATCCCTCCGTTATCTCTCGATTCGAGCCTCTCTCTCTCTCTCTCTCTCTCTCTCTCTCTCTCTCTCCCTGTCTCTCTTTCACTTCGAACGTGAATAAATCGCGGATGGAACCTGTTTTATGAATGTTCCGAGGCTCTTTCTCGTGCGTTACGATAACAGCGGTGAATCCTGCGACTCGGCATATATACCTGTGGCGCGAGATGCGGCCAGGATGTATACAGGGTGTTGGGAAGGTCGACGCAAAGCCTTAAGGGGGTGATAGGTCACCTCGTTAGGAACGTATCTAACCAAGGTAACTTTAGTCAAAAGTCTAAGGATTTCGAGTTATAATGGAAAGTAGGATTTTTGGAAAATTTCCCAAAATTAGGTCCTAACTCGTTTACCTTTTACGTTAAGGGCAGGTACAAGGTCAACATAACCTCACAAATTTTCCAACTCAGTTTTCTTACGGATGGTGAAGTTTTTCAGGAAAAACAAAAGCATCAGGATCTGAAGAATTTCCTGACGCAGAGCTTGACGATTTTCTTTTGCCTTAAATATTAGTCATCTCTGAAAAATCTCTGGTCGAAGATTTCAGCTATCTCTCTCGCACTCTTATATCACGTGGTACATCTTCTACTTCGCTTTAATGCTATTTTTTAAAAAATAGCATTAACACAAGAGTGTTTTATTTTTATTTTTTGACAAGTTTTTAATTTTTATTAAGAGAGATTATTTTTATTTTTTGACAAGTTTTTCATTATTCAACACGTCCCGTTTAGTTAGTTGTGTGAATACAGATGATTGTATTGGTGTTTGTCGATTGAATACACATTAAGTCCTTAGGCAACAGTAACGGGTATAAAATCGTGTGCGAATTTAACAATTTTTTTCTTCGTATGAAAAAGTGATTCACTCATAAAATTAATTACACATCTATTTAGTATGAATATCAAGCTGTTAGAAAATATATATATTTTTTTCGATGCACAAAATTGCCGACTACTGATATTTTCTTTTATCTTTTTTTTAGGCGCTCCGCGGCGTGACATTTAGCAACCACAATTTTTAAGCTAGAAGAAAAAACAAAAATTCTCGTCATTCTACATTAGAATACCTAGAGAAGTACGTACGGAATTTTAAAAAAAAGGTTGTTTTTAAAATATATAATTTTTAATAAATTATAATAATTTTTATATATATATAAATAATTTTTGAAAATATATAATTAAAGGGCAAATTTATGCACTTTAACATTTTTATTACGTAAAGTAGAGAAACTTTTGTGTTACTACCAACTTGAAAAAGCATAAGATTATCGATAATTATTATGAAAAAACTACGACAACAAATGTTTCATACAATTCACAATGAAATTTTGACTAATTCATAATTATGCCTATTCATATTTACGTCACGAGATTATTGGCCCATGGTTTACGAAGGGCAAGATGAGGATTTTTTTTTTCTAAATCTTCACAAAGGTTCAGTTTGCCTTAATCCTTTGTTAGAAATGGTTTATCTTGGTGCTAAATAACAATAAAAATTACATAACCTTTAGTGTAAAAGTCTTGCCCATCCAACCGCACGTTAAATTACATACATTAAACTATTTTTTATCTCTGGTGTTTGGTGGTGAAAAAAGTTCAAAAAATTCGTAAAGACTCAGTATAGTGTAAACAATAAAATGAATTTTTCGATTAATCACAAATTCCGTACGTACTTCTCTGCGAAATGCAATTGGGAACATAACTTTTAAATTTGAAGTAAATCGAGCGAAAATTGTTGAAGTTATTTGTCACGCCAATTGGAAAAAAGCTGTTTCGAGAAGTTTCGAGTAGTCGGCCATTTTGTACATCGAAAAAAAAAAATCTTATCAGCCCGATATTCATACTAAATAGAAGTGTAATTAATTTTATGAGCGAATCACTTTTTCATACGAAAAAAAATTGTTTTACTCGCGCATGATTTTATACCCATTACTGTGGCCTAGGCCTAAGACGCAAATGAGATTTTCGTTACCAATTATTGTCTGTTTGAACATTATGAATGATTTAGTGCCTAATTTTGGGAAATTTTCCAAAAATCATATTTACCACGATAACTCGAAATTCTTAGACTTTGGACTAAGGTAAACTAGGTTAGATATGCACCTAGCGAGGTGACCTATCACCCCCTTAAGGCTTTGCATCGACCTACCTAACACCCTGTATACAGATGTTTTGCGAACGAGAAATTCTTTGGATACCTGTATAATACTCTCGGAGGAGCGAAAGCGAGAAGGGTACAGGGCCCCGATATCTCAGTGTTGTTTTTTCAAAGACAGCCCGAAGAATTATTGGATGCCCCGAGGTGAGCGGCTTCGATTGGTGGAATTTTATAGGAAGAGAATAGACGCGCGCGTGCGTTCGAAAAAAAATATATATATATGTGAGAGAGTTTCGCAACGGGAAATCTCGAAGTAAGGGGGGACACCACTGTGACGGGTGAACATTTTTTTTTCGCATTTTTTCAACGTATACATATTCAAGAATACGTGAAAAAATGTCCGAGTTGAAATATTGCAAATTGGCCAAGTTGCAGACGCGAGAACAGGTAGCACGACGGATTTATGCAATTTTATTTTATTAATTTTTATCGAAGCTTTTTATTTGGTAAAATGTACTAAAGGATTTAGTAAAACTTGCAATTGCGATTTTCTCGAAACGATTCTTTTAACCTGGCCGGAATTATAACTCTAGCTATAATTGTCCAATTTTCAAGTAAAAAAAACATAATTTCCGTAATTGCAACAACTTGTACGTAGCTGTTCTTTTAATTTAGTATTTTTTTAAGCTCCCGATATAAGAAAAAATTCGCCAAAATTATACTTTTTTTTTCAACACCCGCAATTTCGTAATTTATTTTCGGAAGATGGCTGCGTACGAGAACTACATGTATATAGATTACGAAAACTTTTTATTTTTATTTTTAGACCAACCATCGTAACGTTATTGATGCGGCCAATAAACGAAATTTTTTTTACAGATGCTCTATTATATCCCAATAACGTCGTTAATTTATTATTGAAAGAAATAAAAATTTATACAAAATAGGTACAATGTATGCTCAATGACATACTTTTTTCCAAATCCCAAATTTGCTTCTAATTCCAAAAGACGAAAAAAATATTTGGCCCGTCACAGTGGTGTCCTGCTTTAAAGGATCTGCAGAAGCTTAAACTGTCAGAATAAGGGTTTTTTATTGCATAGTGTTGTAGCCTATGGTATTGCCTTTAATTTACAGCAAAGATTTTGTAAAAATTCCCAAAATTTACCGAGTTATGACGATTTTAGTGAAGTTTTGGTTCGCCGAAACTCAAAAAAAGGTACAGTCTTGTGAAAGTGTTATTATTATACTAAGAGTAAATTTTTTTATTTTTTATTTCACATGAGCCTGTTTATCAGAGGCACCTGCACAGATTGGCGATACAGAAACGTCGGTCCCGTCGTTAAATAATAATAATTTCATTAATTATGAACATTCGTCAACAACATAAAAACCTAAACCTTGGCAGAACTGCGTATTACCTGCGTGTAAAATCCCGACCTCACTATCTCGATACCCTCACAAGAAAAAAATATTGAAATTCGCCCTTATTTTCCCAAGTAGACACGTCAACGACAGATACAACCCAACCTCCCTTCTACTCGTAGGATCACTTTTGTCAAATCGCTGAATTCTTCGGTGGAAATTTATTCGATACGTGTTGAGATGATAAATCATTTTTTTTACATCCTACTGATAACAGCTACAAAGAAAAACGGATAAAAAAAGCGCGACGTGTATTATTTATTTTTTGTTTGTTTTCTCTAGACTTTGAATTAATTTTTCATTGATAGTTTGCCTAATATATATTATCGTATAATCGTGGAAAAAAAATTAAAAATCTTGTCAGTTTAGTAACGAAAGAGAGAGAGGGGGAGAGAGAGAGAGAGAGAGAGAGAGAGAGAGAGAGAGAGAGAAGGGGCAAAGGACTTTATTTTTTTATTTTTTTATGTGTAGCCCTTCATACTCTCGTTCCCTTTCTCACCCTTTGT
>OZ023318.1:52971864-53031864 GCA_964007375.1 Ophion obscuratus | reverse complement strand
TGTACTAAATCATTTTTCAAATTTTAATTAAATTTTATGTATTATAATTACTAACTAATAATATAAATTAAATTTAAAATTGGATAATTATGAAAATTATATTATCTATATAGATATATGAAAGGCAAAGCCCTGACTGACTAGCTGACTCATCGTCGCCCAGTCTGAATCGCTAAATGTAGAAATGCTCAATTTGGAGAGCATGTTGATTTCGTTATGGAGGTACCATCTAAGAAGGGATCTTTCGCAATTCAGCCCTTAAGCGGAGAAAAAGGGGTGGCAAAGTTTGTATGAAAAGTAAAAAAAAAAAATTGGTCAGAAGATACAATTATTAAAATACGTTTTTAAAGCGTTTTTCGAAATTCAACCCCTTAATGAAGGGGGTGGCAAAGTTTGTACGGAAAATAAAAAAAATCGCATTAAATTTACTTGAAACTTTGTACAACTGCTTCTAGACACAATTAATGAAATTCCCGCGTGGAAATTTCATTAAGAGGAAAAAGGGGTAGCATAGTTTGTATGGCAAAAGAAATATCTAGTCAGATTTACTGGAAACTTAGTATGAATGATCTCCAACACAATTCTACGTGTTCCGTTAGAAACATCCCAGGAGCACGTTTCATCAAAGACCGTTCAACACAAGTTTCATTAATATAATTATACGTTATTTTGTAGGTAATTACTTTTGTTCGATGCATAGTTTTCTTTAACAACGAAAATTGAGCGTTTTCGTCACCGAAAATCGATACTTTCACTTTGGACTGCTGCCATTTTCACAAAAATCAACATTTTATTGAATTCTTTGTCCAAGCATTAGTCCAATGCAGAAACTAAATCCGTTTGATTTTTTTATTTCGTATGAATTGTTGCAGAGCAGCCGTGCCACATTTATAAATGTTTTTCCATACAAAAATTTTGACAGATAGACAAAATCATGATCTATAATGTAAGATTTTAAAAAAAAATGAAAAACTGCATACGTTTCTCCAGAAAAAAATCACGAAAATTTCTCTTTTTTTCCGGCCACGAGATAGGTGTAACCTGTTAACCGACTGCTAATAAATGCTAACGCGCCACCTTTAAAGAGATGAAGACACGTAAAACACGCGCTCCTTTTGCTTGCTTGCCCTCTCTCTCTCTCTCTCTCTCTCTCTCTCTCTCTCTCTCTCTCTCTCTCTCTTTCTTCGCGATTGCCACGGTGAGAGATCTTCTACTTCTTCGCACCGCGGGTGGCCACCCGATGCGCTCGAGAGATGCGCTTCTGGGATCTTAATTCAACCTGGCTCTCTCTCTCTCTCTCTCTTTCTCATACTCCGGAAGCCTTCATATTAGCGTAAGAACGGGTCTAACGTGGCCCTCGAGATACGACCGCCTCCAGGCGGCCGCGAATCGATCACGCTCCCACTTCCGGTACCGATCTCTCCGATCCAAAGACTCCCGGGCCCTTCCCCAACGCCGAGACTCGACTCTCTCAACTCTACGATTCACCAGCTGCAAATTTAGACCCTGGACGAAATTTATAAAAGTGACCTTTTTGCCACCGGAAGTTGAAACAAAAAAACCATCCAAAAGAACCAAAGTAGGGGAGAAGCACCATATATCGGATAGTTGCACTCAGAAAAAAGATTTATTAAGAACAAAGAATTTTGTCTCCCGGCGAATAAGTTTTCTTATTCGTATGTCGGTCTACTACGATTTTATTATCAGCTAAGATTTTTTTTAATTTTAGTTTATGTTTAGGATTTACTATGAATGTTTCTTAACATCTAATAGGATATATAAGTTAGAATAAATAGGTGTTTTATATCTGACAAAGAGAGTTTATCTTAACATCTAACAGCATTATTTATAATCCCCCAGCAGGTTTTTTTCTTCTCGAGGGATTGTGTCATTTCGTCCGTCATTATATTCTTACTTGCACTTAAATCATTCCTCACTTTCGAGTTTGTCACTTCCAAAACTCAACACTGACACTTGTGCCAAAAGCATTCGCATAGGAAGAAGCTACATGGTAAGCGTATGCGTGAGCTACATCTGACGAGTGGCCTGCTGTCGGGCCCGTCGCGTTGAAGGGAAATGTGCGCATGCGCGCGTTAGTATTATAGGTCGTGTTCGTTGGGTCTCATCATTTTGATGCGAACAAGTGCGCAGGCGCCCAATGATGCGCAGCGCGCAACTGCGCAATCAAACGAGTCATGCGCAAAACGAATCACTCGTTTCATTGCGCAGTTGCGCGTTGCGCGTCATTATGCGCATGCGCACTTGTTTGTATCAAAATGACGAGACGCAACGAACACGACCAATTCGTGTTCGTTGGGTCTCATCATTTTGATACGAACAAGTGCGCAGGCGCCCAATGTTGCGCAACGCCCAACTGCGCAATGAAACGAGTCATGCGCAAAACGAATCACTCGTTTCATTGCGTAGTTGCGCGTCGCGCATCATTATGCGCATCCGCACTTGTTCGTATCAAAATGATGAGACCCAACGGACACGACCATAGTTGCGAAACGCGAGGTTTTCGTGATTGGAAAGTAGTATTTATTTGATTTGAGGAAATATTTATTCAAATTTTCTATTTTAAATATGGCTTTTGATTGATGTGAAAAATTGGCAAGTAAAAAAACACATTTAGTGACGCCGAATAAATCCTGTAGTTACAATCACTTGAAAATTGTCTCCATACGAGTAAACATTTATTAATTTCTAATAAATTATGTTCTAGTGTGCCAATTTATTAGAACATAATAAAAAAATTTCTGAGTGTGCTCAACCTTTCCGGACACCCTGGTCATCATGACCCGAACGAATTCAAAATCAAATGCTCACTTTTCAAAAACTGAAAGTTTTAAATAATTTTTTACAACAATTCAATTTTAGACTTTCCGAAATTTAATTATGCGTACATATTAAGAAATGTTTGAAGTGTATCGCGGATTTTTCCAATAAAAACCGACCAAAGGGTTGTGAAGGGCAGGTGGATGACGTACTATTCGGGTCGAATTGACCCAGTGTGTAAAAGCCGTGGCCAAATATAAGTGTGTCAAGGAAGGGTTGAGGGGTCTTCTCCATTTAGACGCTAAAAAACGCTATTATCGTGAATTTTTTGATAGGTTTATATTACAGATATTGATATGAAAGTTGTTACACTTAATAAACACACTTTCGAAATACATTTAAAAAACAAATTATTTATTTAACTCACTATTTATAGATGAAAATGGTAGTTAAAAACTTCCTAAAAAATTGTAGGCCTGCGCTCTTGATGAAATCTCGGAGATAAAACGGTTTTAGATTCAGTATGTTAATGGCTATAGCGCATATCATACGATGTTTGATGTATGCAAGAATAACAAAATGGCGGACATTTTTCGAAATAAAAGCCAGAAAAATCGTGCTTTTTTCACTGTTTTTGGCAAAAAATAGTAAATATCAAAATTTAAAAAAATCCTTGATATGAGCTATAGCTATAGATGTAAAGTATATGTGGTTAACATTTCATAAGGATCGGTTCAGTAGTTCCGAAGATTTTATCAACAAGCCGTCGAAAAACGTTGTTTCGAGAAAAACGCGTTCAAAGTTTGTTTGGGTTGCACAAATACATTAAAATTTTGTTTTAAATTTATTTCGAAACTGTATTTATTAAGTGTAACAACTTTTATATCAATATCTACAGTATAAACCAGCAAAACTTTTGATTGCCTAGCAACAAAAATGGCACAACAGTGAACTGATGTTACTTTTCACCAGCGTGAAAAAATATTTTTTGGTTTAAAAAGCGATCTTTTCGTGGAGGCAAGTCCGAATGATTTATGTTTTTGTCATTTTTTAATGAACTATAGCATTTATTTGACTGAAGGAATATATAATGTTCGCAAAAATAGCAATCTGTACAAAAATATTACTGTTCACATTTGGTCGTGTCAAATCTTAATATCGGATACTTATTTTCTCGATAAGACTTGCGATCGTTTTTGCACTTTTTGCTTTCACAGCTGATAACTCGGCGACAAATCATCGTACCGAGCTCTCCAGCCACTCAAATTAAAGGAGAAGGATCCATCGAAAGGTCTCCGAAAGAAAAAAGGCTGAAAAAAATGTATCCCCGCACCGGGACTTTCTGAAACTTGGAATAAAGATTTGGAAAATGTTCTTTTCCTGTTTTTATTTTTATTTCTCAGTGACGTCCATTCGGGGAAAAAATTGTACTCAAAAGCCGCAAATTAGAAACATTAAGCTTCGAAACGCTTTTTTTTTGCATTGCTCTACGACCATTTTTCGCCAAGTTACAGGCCAATGAAAATCACTTTAAAAATTCGGAAAATTGTTCGACCTCACAATCTTTTTCAGTACCGTGGATTGGGGTTACTTTGACTCGTGAGGCTACTTTGATAAAAACTTTTTGTTTTTAAATTCAAATTACGAAGTTCCTGAACGCGAACGATTTTTTTTACGGTTGGCAAACCTGACTGTCTCTTTATGTCATCACTCAGACGCGGCACGAACGAACGAGTTTAAGTGACCGGAAAAATATTTAAAAAACGTAAGTAGTGGACTCAAACTATTCTTTATGCTCGAATAACTTTAAAGATAACAAGTTGAGTGTTGGAATGACATGTTTTTGGTAACAATTACCTTGTCAGATGTTTATTAAACTACACCATTAAGCTTTGATGTGTGACATAACCTCAAAAACATATTTTATGGGCGAAAGTTGCTTCGTTGGGATGTCTTTGATCACTTCGACGGGGTAACATTGATCATTGATCAATTTCACCCCACTCATTATCTTTATTGCTAGTCTCGGAGTATTCTCACGGATTTTCGTCTTTTGGTAATTTAAAAAATTGTAGGTTAAGGAGTGAGGTCTAGTTGGAACGTTAAAAAAAGGCCTTTTTTCCGATTTTTTTCGGCCAAACGATAAAATAATTTACAACAAAAGTTCTTCCGTTTAAAAGATACACATTTAATGTAAACATTAAAATTTTTTAAAAGAAATATGTTTCAAAATAAGCGGATACGTATCAATGGCCGAGGACGCTGCAAAAAAAAACAGGTTTTGCGGTGATCACTCTCACGCTGTGACGGATTATCTGAATCCAACAAAACAGGGGGGAATCTTTACTTAATAATATAATGCTCCGGTTGAACGAAGGGTTTTGAAAAATTTCCATTTTTCACAAAATGGCGGACGTTGAAAGTCAAAAGTGTTGTTTTAACCAAAATTTCACTTACAAAAATTGACTATAAAAAAAAATAATTGTCCAAAAAAAAATCCTTCGTTCATCCGGAGGAAAACTATGTATAGAAGAAGTGATATAAATTTCAACCCGATCGGTAAAGCCGTTCTCGAGTTACATTGATCACCGACTTCGAAAACATGGTTTTGAGAAAAACGAGTTTAAAGTTTTGAGTACGATTTGCATGCAGCGTCCACGGCGTCCTTCAAAGTTATGTATTTCGGCGAATAATGGTCTGATTTACATTCAATTAGTCGGAAAATACTCTTAAGATATTATACTTTTAGAAAATGAAAAAAAAAAAAAATCGATTTTTTGAAAATTCTAACTAGCCCTCCCTCCTTAAGAAATGTTCCTAATGTGTTCAGTAGGAACATTTCTTAACCGCCAATTCTGCAATTCTGTACCAAATCACACTAATTGTAAGCCAAAAAATATCAAATTGTTATTTGGTATTTTTTTTTTGTCATTTCAAGTCGTAAATTGTAAACAAAAAATATCAAATTATTATTTGATATTTTTTGTCTTCCAATTAGTGTGATTCGGTACGTGACCTAGTTTAAGTGAAACATGTTCCTAATGTAACCAACATGATCTCGTCTTGTGATTTAAATGCCTAGGTAGACATAAGCATTACAACATTCTTTTGCAAGTTTTTATTTCAATGTTTCGAAGTTTATGGATGTGTTACCGCATAAGTAAATATAAAATACCAGTTGTTTATCAATAAAGTTGATTTCGAAAAGTAAAGGTGTAGTATTTGTTCGATCAAAGTAACCCCAAAACAATAAAAAATCGTAACTTTCCATCCCGTCGATCTTTTTGTTTGTCTTCTTTAGGAAAAATGCTCCTGTATGGGGTTACTTCCGGTTCTCATCAAGAAAAAAGGGGGGTATCAAAGTGGATCCAATTTCAGTATAACTTTGATCACAACTAATTATTTCTTTTCTAATTTATTTTTAAATATTTTAAATTGTAATTTCGAAGATAAAAAGACTAATAAAAGTTGAAGTTTCCATTAAACTTTTTTTTTGCGCTATTGAAGAATTATATGGATTTTTTTTTTTTCAAAATTGATCAAAGTAACCCCAATCCACGGTAGTGTATTACAGGACGGCGTGTTTTGTAGGGCGAGCTGAGAGCGATTCAATTGTCAGGGGAGTTGTACAGGTCGGTGTAATAGAGCTGTGCAGCAATGCAAGAAAGAGAGGGGTGGAAGAGAGCACGTAAGAGAGAGAGAGAGAGGCAAAAACCTTTTCGAGCTTCCGAGGACTATACCGTCCTCCTTCTTGCACGTAATAGGACATCAGTGTGAAAGAGCCAAGTCTTTAAATCATCCAAAGTACCTTTTACGAGAAAGAGAGCGCGATAGAAAGAGAAGGACGGATATACACGTAGTTCGAGATTTCCATTCGGACTTGGGCTAAAAACCTGTCACTCGAGGACGAGGTCCCGTTTTTTTCTCTTTCTTTCTCGCTTTTTATTCTTTTTGGCCCCCTCGCCCGAGACGTCCCACACCATGAAAGGTAGAATGGCTCTGTTTCTTTGAAACTCGCTCGTCCTTTGTAATCGTCGACGTCGTCACGCGCAGCCATGCCCCCTAATAGTGTGCGGCGCGGGAATCGTTCGATGGGATCGTACTCCGCGGCTTCACGATGATCATGATGATGATGATGACATTTCACGCATTTCTCGAACAGGCCATGAAATTAGTCGATTTTTCTACGAAATTGATTTTTTTTCTTCTTCTACGATCCTTTTTCTCGTCGGGTATAAAAAATTTGATTTTTTTTCGTTTTGATGCGGTCAATATTGCTATCTCGGAAGATCTCGGAATTAATTCGGTTGTCCGTGATTATGTGATGGGCTTAAAAATGTTTTTCTCTATTCTGAGATTTTTTTCATACTTTACATATAAATATGTAGGTGGGTAGCGTGGATATTAATTATGGAAATAAATAATATGATAATAGGGAAGCTGGTACCCAATATCGCTCGTCTGTAATAAATGAAAAAATCTTTATTTACTTTTGTTATTCATTTTGAAAAATATTCTTCCTCCAACTTTTTCGTAAATATATGGGTATAGGAAAGAGCTGCAGAATAAGGAATAATATGTTTTGATATAAATCAACGAAATCGATAATCAACAATTAATCATTTAAAATCAATGATTTGAAATAATTTAATTCAAATAAATAAAATAAATAACGATTTATTTATGCAATTGCGAGTGCAATTCAATTTCGAATGATATATTTTTGCCTATTCTTCAGCTTTCTCGTATATATGTGCTTACGTGAAAAAGCTTAAAATTCGTCACCCACTTTTTTGACAATATATTCGAAATAAATGAAGACTTGTTTAAATTCATTCGTTATTATTAATTATTTTATTTATTTATTTTCATTTTACTTATTTATTTCTTATTCATTATTTTCTTTCTTGATTGATCGTTCGGATAATTTAATAAAATACCCAAATTAATAAATTCTAATTATTTTTAATTCGACGACCACACTTGTTGACACTGTATCAAAAAAAAATTAAAGATTTTTTTACTTATCAAAGACAGTCGTTAATTTATTGAGTACTAGCTTCGCTATGATCGTGTTATTAATTTCCATAAGTATATAGGCGCTGTATGTACTGCCGTATATACCGTCGATTTTTTAAAATGATTTCAAATAGAGAAAAATATTTTCGCTGACGATTTTATCCGATGAAGCTTATTTCGAATTACACATGGAGAAAAAGCGAGAAATGCAAAATATCTTTTTGACAATCTGTGGATAAAATATATACGGTGGGGAAAATATATATTTATTATTTTTTCTTCAACATTATGTTTGTTCCATTGTACGAGGGCTTTTCCTTTTTATTCATTCCCTTATTTATTTTTCCACCCTTATATTCATTCATTTATTTGTTCATTTATTTATTTATTTTTACACCATTTTTTCTTCCACAGCTCTCCGAGTTTCCAACTGGTTCAAAGAAATTCTTGCACCATCTTTAGAGCTCGAATGCATATATATATGCATTTCGAAAGTGCGGATGACAGTCAGAACCGACACACAATACGATAGTACATAACGATGCTGGTGCTTGAATCGAATGCAGCCCCTGGAATTATTCATTCATTGTTCTCTTCGTGGTTTCGTTAGATTTTATTGCGCGCGAGGCGGTATGAATAATATCAAAAGTCCTGCGTATGAATAAGGCGATGCTGTGTAGTGTGCAATCGACGCAGAGAGCTCGCAGCTTCCAGCGGCGCGATGATCGTGCTTTTTGGCCCCGGGCCGTGAAATCAGATCCAGTATCTTGTTCGACCATATGTATGTGTGTATGGATTTATACATAAACATATATATATATATATATATATATATATATATATATATATATATATATATATATATGTATGTGTGTATGTATGTATATATATTTATTTATAAATATATATCAATCGATCTGTCTCGTTGCCGTGTACGTGCAATGAGACTGGATACTGCAATACAGTATATATATACAAGTACTGTATATGTTTAGAGAACTCTTGTGTGCATGCACTATATATATATATTTATATGAGGCAAGAATACGCTTTTTCTTGATGGCGATCCTTATTTTCACCTGTTTCATGCATTTTTACCGCTATATATATATATATATATAAATATATATATATATATATATATATATATATATATATATACACAAGAAAAATGTTACTCAAAGAATTCCGTGGGAAAAAAAACAGGAAAAAGAAAAACCGCAGTTTAATGTGATATTTCCTGAGGCCGCGCGTGGCTCGTTCGCGTAATCGTATTATACGTAAAATTAAAATGTGAAAAAATCATTTAATAAATAATAAACGGTTTGATAATAACAAAAAAGTGTTACCGAACAAAAAATACATTTTTTTCAAGCGAAAAATAATTTCTTTGCGAATAAGAAAATTCTTTGCGAACAAGAATAAGTTCCCTGCGAATAAAGAATAAGTTTTTTTTTAATGAAAAGAAAATTCTTCGCAAATAAGAAATTAATTTTTTGCGAACAAAAAATGAAATTCGTTGCGAATGAAACATACGTTTTTTGCGAGTAAAGAATAAATTGTTTACGAATAAAGAAAAATACGATGAGAATAAAAAATAAATGGTCGATGACTACAAAATAAACTCTTTGCAAATAAAAATTAATTCTTTGCGAATAAAAAATGAATTATTAGCGAATAAAAAATAAATCCTTGGCGAATGAAAAACCTCGGCCCAGCAGTGACTTTCCCATCCAAAAATTCGCCCCTCCGTCCCGCACCGCGGAAAAAAAGAAAAACGCGATCCGCAAGTCGCGAGTGTCCGTTCGACCGCGTGGGAAGTGTCTCACCGAGGCTTCTCCCGTTGCGATGGAAAATGAACAAAAATTGCACTCCACCCTCGCTTTATTTCCGCGTTTTTTTTTTCATTTCGGTTATTTTTCTCACGCGAACGCGCGCGGGTCGAGATCGCGTGGCGGAGATCTCGGCTGTCTAATTGAATCAAAATAATAAGCGCTGTATACGCATAGGCATTGTGCACACGCGGATATATATATATATGTATACGTTTACGGATGAGATGAAACGCGGGCGAACGAATTATGCTAATATCGTGTCTCGCGTTTGATTTGATTATGATTTATGTAAGTCTTCGTCTCCGTTCAGGTGCACACGCACATATATATATACATACATACATACATACATATATATATATATATATATATATATATATATATATATATATTCGTGCGTACACCTACCGTACTATAATATAATTGCTCGTAAAATGTCATTTTATCTACATATATATATATATAGAAAAAAGAGATTATGAAGACTTCGAGGACGGTCCCCAGAGTCGCCAATTGTCCCCATACTCAACAATATGTACATCCCAATGTCTTGAAAAATCACCTTTGGATTGACGCAAGCATATTTGTATAAAGGTCATTTCAAGGAGGATCCTGTGGCCCCGAATCGACGATTCGTTTAAACGATAATTTAAGGACCGTCCTCAAAAGAGCCAGATGTCCTGATAGTCAACATTGCATAGATATAACGGCTTCAAAATATTCTTCCCCTATATCTAGCTATATATACGTGTGTTTGCATGGTCGTATAATCGTATATTTTACACGTAGTTACAGTGTCCCGTCGTTGAGCGATATCTTTCAGCGAGAAAGACAGACAGGTGGTCGCGAGTATACTCTCTCGTGCGGTAAATGATATATAGCTGGGCGGTTGATTGGCGTATCGAATTTGTTTCTCGCGTTCCCTGACGTACCAATATGCGTATGAATTGCTCGACGCGACATATGCAAGCGCGCGCATATATATATATATATATAGAGTTGTAGCGAGTAATAAACGGGCGTAACTGGCATCGCTTTATTTATGATCCGGTACAGATCAAAAGCCTGTCTCTTTACTAGTATATATATATATATATATATATATATATATATATATACAGGGTGTTCTATATAGATATGTATATGTTTTAGGGTGGCCCAATTTTGCGCTGTATTTATTTTCCTTTTTCGTACCATCCAATTACCTTCTTTAATGAAAAAAAAAAAATTGTGGCGGAAGCTGCGATCTGTCAAAAAATATTTAGTGGTCGCTCAAGGCTCCCAACAATTCAAGATTTCATAAAAAAATCGATTTTTTTTTCGTCCCCTTCTCACCCATGAATTATACGTTTTTTAATTTTTAAATTAACCTCGCGAAAGCTCTAGCCTGCGAATGAATATTTAGTGGTCGCTCAAGAGTTTCGAAATTTCCAATTTTCGCATTTTTTAAAACTCTTCTCACTCATGAGTTTGGCGCTTTGTAAAATTTTCAAAACAGTGAATCGTTTTTCTCGTAAAACGGATTTTTCAAATTAACTTTACACTACTAACCCGAGAATTGTAATCTTTGGGTTCATGAAATAATTATTTAAAGATCTTGTCCGTGAACTAAATTATAGATCGCCCGTTTTATCGGGGTGTGAGGTAAATTAAAAAAATCCGTTTTTAAAGAAAGAAAGAATAAGTTGTTTTTAAAATTTTATAAAGTGTTAAATTTGTGAGTGAGAAGAGAAAAAAATCGCGACAATTGGAAATTTCGAAGCTGTTGAGCGATTACTAAATATTCATTGGCGAGCTAGAGCTTTTGCGAGCTTAATTTAAAAATTATAAAGCGTAAAATTCATGGGAGAGTAGTGAACGGAAAAAATCGGTTTATAAATAAAAATTTGAATTTTTGGGAGGCTTGAGCGACCTCTAAATATTTTTGACCGCTCGCAGGGTTCGCGAATTTTTTTTTTTTTATTTGAAGAAGATAATTGGATGGCGAGAAAGAGGAAAAAAATAGAGCTCAAATTTGTGCCACCTTAAGAGGTTAGGCCACTCGAGAGACCGAAAAAATAGGCTTTTTGGGGATTTTTTTTGCTCAGAAAAACTACAAAATAAATCGAGATTACAAAAAAGGGTGTTTATCATACATATCACTGACTGTATACAATAATATTTTTGAAGCGATTAGTTTCAAAATGGCGGCTGTGCAGCGTTTATCTCAAAACTGCATTTTTTAAGTTGGCCCGAAACATAACGCAGACAATTTTCAACCGATTCATTTGAAATGTTGAATATATCTTGAAAAATACATTGTCTATGGAAGTCCGCAAGATTTTTTTTATATTGCACAGTTCATTTGTTATTAACAATTATCCGAAGATTTTTTAGGCAAATTTTTGGAAAGTGCAAAATTTGCCTAAAAAATCGTCAGATAATTGTTAATAACAAATGAACGGTGCAATATAAAAAAAAATCCTACGTACTTCCATAGACAATGTATTTTTCACGATATATTCAACATTTCAAGTGAATCGGTTGAACATTTTCTGAGTTATGTTTCCGGCCAACTTAAAAAATGCAAATTTGAGATAAACGCTGCACAGCCGCCATTTTTAAATTAATCGCTTCAAAAAAATTATCGTATACAGTCACTGATATGTATAATAAACACCCTATTTTGTAATCTCGATTTATTTTGTAATCTTTCTGAGAACTGAGAACTGAGCATTTTTCTTAACATTTAAGGTTACAAAAAATACTTTTCCAGATAAAACAAACAACCGAGAGTATTTTTCAAAAAACCGATTAAAAAACGTTATCATTTGTGGAACTGTCATGCGAAAAACCAAAAGCCGATGATTTTCATCTCGAAAAGCGTGAAATTTTTACTAAACTGAAATTCCAGCATATAGGTACATGTTCTGACCTATCGACAGTTGCAGGATTATCCACTCACAACAGGACACCCTGTATGTATATACACATACACACATACATACACACATACGTACATTTTTTACTTGCGCTAAAACGACTTTCTCCGTTCCTAGTTAACAACTCTCGTGTCGTCTGACGATCCAGCATCCATTGCCCCCCATACTCGCGAATCGATTAATCGACCCGTGCATTATTCACGAATGCGTTGCGCATACGTGACATCTCGCGCTGTCAAAACACTTCGCGATATATTTTATCCTCGTGCAAATACGCTGTACAAACGTTTTCAATTAGAAGCATGGATGGAATTGGATTATAATAATGCGGGCGAATTTGGAGTAGACAATTGTTGCTGGATTTTCATCAGTTTGCGATGAGATCAAGTCCTTAAAGAGCATTCCGATTTGATGGGCATTATTTTATTGAGATTGAGGTTGAGGTGAAATGGATTTTGTCTTTTATGGCAGAAATTTGAAAAAAAAAAAAAAAAAATTGGGCAGACGAAATCGCTGTAGAGGCGCGTGAACAAAAGGCGCGAAGACAATGCGTGCAATTTATTGTATATGTATATGTGTGTGTGCAGAGAGAGGGAGAACGACATATATATATATATATATATATATATATATATATATATATATATATATATATATACACATATATACATATATATACATATATACATATATACATATATATACATATATACATATATACATATATATACATATATACATATATACATATATACATATATATATATATATTTATATACATATGTATGTATGTACGGTAGGACATGAAAACAAAAATTTCCTTCAGGTATAAAATACTGCCCGTAAGTTTTGGAAATCGATTGGCAGCTATGCTCTTCACTCTCGATTGCCAATTTTCGTTAACGAGGTGTGACGTACCACCAGCACGATGATATTGTGCACTCGACGTATATGCGCCACAGGTCCGGGCCGAAAGAAAGAGAGAGAGAGAGAGAGAAAGAGAGTTGTAACTTCTCTGTATACGTGGAACGAGATATGGCACGCGGTGTTTGTGCGACAACCGATCAATCTTGAACTCGACGATATCCTGCGACGGTAAAAGTCCCCCTGAATGGAGGCACGACAATGAGAAATTCTCCATTCATGTAGGCTTCCTCTATCGGGCTATTGATACAGTATCGAAAGTCTCGATAATTTTCGACTCGACTCGATCGAAAAAAGTCTGTCGATGGGCACGCTCACTTCTATCAAAAAATAATTACCGATTATTGTTCTCTTTTAGTCTGGAGTGAAAAATTCCATTTTTTTTTGGTCCTGCTTGTCTTGATATTTTTTTCACCTGAGTATAAATGTTACTATGCGGAGCTGTTTTTCGTTTGTTCAGTGTCTGAAATTTTTGAAAAATATTTCACACGCGGAGTTCGACGGGAAAATATTTTTTTTTACTTTGAAGTCTGATGGCTTGTTTTTTGCATCGAGGTACGATTTTTTAAGACGTAGATTCGAAGAAAATCGGCAAGCCGCCGATTTCCGGTTGTGTTGCGCGCGAACAAAATCGGTAGCGCCAAACTCGGCTGAGAAGTTCGGAAGCGTCTCGGGGATAGGCAGGAAAGATGAGAGGCAAAGGCGCGGAGGGACGCGGACCGAGCGCAAAGCCGGAAAAGAAAGTAGAACAAGGATAGTCTTAAGCAGGCTTGAGGCGGCTTATAAAAAAGTACGGTATTAAGAAAATTGGCGAAAAATACCGAAAAATCTGACATACCAATTCAATTATCGTCCGGTTTTGAAATCCCGCCGGATTTAAATACCGGATGATCAATTCCATCCGTGAATGATTTTTGGACAACATCTTTGATATTTCGACCGAAAAATCGGTGTCCTACCGATTCGACGATAGACTTGGACGTAGATAATTTTGTAAACGCGGTTTCGGACGGTCGCACACTTTAGATAAGTGATAATACATCATTTCATAAATAATTTAATGATAATTATTAAGATAATTTTTTTATTTTTCTTTCCCAAGATAATTGAAAGATAATTCTCAAGATAATTTAAAGATAATTACCAAGATAATTTAAAGATCATTACCAAAATAATTTAAAGATCATTCTTAAGATAATTTGATTATTATTTGTTTTCAAAATAATCAAAAGATCACCCTGAAGATCACTTTATTCTTCATTTTCATTCTCAAGATAATTTTAAGATAATTGAAGGATAATTCCCAAGATAATTTAAAGATAATTCTTACGATAATTTGATTTTTTTGTCCTCAAGATAACTAAAAAGTCATTCTAAAGATAATTTAATTCTTCGTTTTCATTCTCAGGATAGTTTAAAGATCGTTCTCGAGGTAATTTGATTTTTTTTTTATATTCTCACGATAATTTAAAGATAATTCCCAAGATAATTTAAAGATAATTCTTAAGATAATGTAAAGATCAGTCTTAAGATAATTTGATTTTTTTATCCTCAAGATAACTAAAAAATCATTCTAAAGATAATTTAATTCTTCGTTTCCATTCTCAGGATAGTTTAAAGATCGTTCTCGAGGTAATTTGATCTCTTTTTATATTCTCAAGATAATTTAAAGATAATTCCCAAGATAATTTAAAGATAATTCTTAAGATAATGTAAAGATCATTCTTAAGATAATTTGATTTTTTTTGTCCTCAAGATAACTAAAAAATCATTCTAAATATAATATAATTCTTCGTTTTCATTCTCAGGATAGTTTAAAGATCGTTCTCGAGGTAATTTGATCTCTTTTTATATTCTCAAGATAATTTTAAGATATTTAGCACAGCTGCCTCGGACGTACGTTACAAAAAATGAGAATCTTTGTTGTGTTTCTCGTCACGTTCGATCTCCACTTTCCGTAGGGAAAAAAAATATTGGGCTACCTGATGCCCCTTCTCTCTCTCTCTCTCTCTCTCTCTCTCTCTCTCTCTCTCTCTCTCTCCCATTCTCTCGCAAGGAAGGGGTTCAAGATGGAGAGCGATAGACGAGAGCGACAATAAGGGGTACGGGCATAGCGAAGGTAGACATAAGATAGAAAGATGCGAAAGAAATGTCGAGCGAGGTGGTCCAAGGATCGAACGCGCCGCCGGGGACTCCGTTGGGCCCCTCGTCCGCGGACGGCCCTAATTGCGGGCCCAACGGGAACCGTTCGTTCGCTTGCGCTCTTTCGGTATAAGAGAGCAAGGGAGAGTGAGAAAGGGAGACAGAGCCTAGAATACGGTGGAGCAACGAAGAAAAGGCGAGCGTATGCCTGCGGTCGCGAAATTCTCTCTCGCGTGTTCGCTTCTGCCAAGGACGGCTTTTGTGAATTCATCCCTGCCAATGTAAAAAAACGGAGCGACAGAGGCCGAGCACAATTTAAGCGCGAAATATTCGCGCATGTCGGGCGACCCATGCGTACCTTAAAAGTATATAAATTTGTATTTATATATTAGTTTTTGGCTTCAAAGAATGAAAACAAAAGAATTCGCCATAACAAAGTAATTTTTTTATTAAGTTTAAACAATGATGAAGTCACTTTTGAACTTAATAAGGATGACGGGCATTTAATTTTCCTGTTGGATGTCTTTGTTATTGAAGCGACTCATTTTAAATTCTCGTAGGTGTTTTTTAATCATAATTGGAAAAAAGAAAACTATTTTTTGAATGATACCAAGAAAAAGTAAGGAAGTTATTTTTTAATCAGGTCCAAAAGATCGCGAAATTATTCCAAAGTTGGGGCATGCATTTTCAATGGGCCCAGTTCTTGTTTTATCAATGCATTAAAAAAGTAACAAAATTATTTGTCACCCGAGCTAAAAAAGTAACTTGGTTATTTTTTAATCAGCTTAAAAAGACCAAGTGATTTTCCACTTAAATTATAAAAAAAGCGCTGGGCATTTTTCAGTTAAATTTAAAAACAACGTGGTGATGCGTTAATTGAAATTCGAAAAACACACGATACTTATTAAGAGAACTGTTAAAAAAAGAATTGTTCGCAGCCCGCCGAATGTGTCTCCACACAAAGTGATTACGAATATTGAAGGGGCGCGAGTGTTCTAGCTTTAAAAAATATTCAAAACGCTTTTCCGAATCATCGCACGCTCCAAATAAACGATAATAGCTACTTTCATAGATAATTTTAAGATAATTTTTTTCTTCTTTTCTATTCTCAAGATACTTCAGAGATAATTCACAAGATTAGTTAAAGCTCATCCTTAAGATAGTTTAAAAATAATTCTCAAGATAATTCTTAAGATAAGTTGAAAACGATTAAAAAATAATTTGAAGATAATTCGTAGATAATTTGAAGATCATTCAAAGATAATTTGAAGATAAATTGAAGATAATTCAGAGATAATTTGAAGATCATTTCAAGATTATTCAGAGATAATTTGAAGATAATTTCAAGATAATTTGAAGATAATTCAAAGAAGATTTTCAAGATAATTTTTAGATAATTTAATTCTTTTTCTTTATTCTCAAGATAATTTAAGTAAATAAGTTACTCAATTTTCGAACTCGATTGTTTCGTCGCCCTTCGATTTTCAGGAGCACCAGTCGCACGAAATAAATTGAAAATCAAACGTCCGCATTTGCGAAATGTTTCCTCGCGCTCGATCAGCCCTAAGTGTGGCTTTGCGCCCCTGGGCGTCGAGATTTGGCTCCCCGAGGCACTATAGGGCCTGTCCCTTTGGAGGATTGAACATTGGAGCAGCAGAGTCGAAGATCGCGGGAATAATTTATATACGCGGCTCCTCGCGGATGCGCGGTCCCCGCTCGGCTCGGACGATCGCGAGGCTCTCGGCTCGCACGTAAACGGGTGATGATGAAGATGGCGGATGGCCGCCCTCTGCATGTGCAACTTCTGCGAGAGAGCGGGAGCAGGCGACAGCCGAGAGGTGAAAAGAAGAAAAAAAAGTGACGTGTGTGCGAACGGTACCTAGCGAGGAAGCGCGCGCGGGAACGCGAACCTGTCGCGCGTACTCGAGGTTGGTCGCACACACGCATCGCGAGTGGGCCGAGATTCTCCATTGGTCCAACCGGTGCGCAATTGGACCTGGAAAGTCTTGACGTTTCTTTTTCTCCGATTTTTTGCTTTCGCTCCCCACCCCCCTGGGTTTATGGAAGACGTGGTCAAATGGCGATCGATCCTGCAGCCGAGAGATGATTTCGTTGAATCAAGCGGATTCTTCTTTTGAGACACTTTATTTACCGCTCGCTGAATGGAGGCTGCGGAAATCTTGTCCGTCCGTCTGTCCGTGTGAGCGAAACTGGCGCGAAAAGCCCTTCGGCGTTTGCAAGAACTGTTTCCCTTTGGTTGACACTCAATGGAAAACAGTTTCATTAGCTTCGGTTGTTGTACGAGTGGATTTTTTTTGGCTTTTCTTTCCCCATCGAGCGGTCACGAGTATGCATCGAACTATGTATTGGGACGTTGAATAAGTTCTCGCTGTTTTCCAACTGATGGCGGTACCAGAACTCCGTGCGTTAAGGTAGTACTATCACCAGGCTTCAACCCATAGGATTTTCATAATTTTTTAGCTTTAAAAAATATTCAAAACGCTTTTCCGAATCATCGCACACTTCAAATAAATGCTACTTTCATAGATAATTTCAAGATATTTTTTTTTCTTCATTTCTATTCTCAAGATACTTTAGAGATAATTCACAAGATTAGTTAAAGCTCATTCTCAAGATAGTTTAAAAATAATTCTCAAGATAATTAAAAGATAATTCTGTACGTCACTTCACTCTTCATTTTTATTCTCGAGATGATTCAAAGATAATTCTTGAGATAATTTCATTCTTTATTTTTATTCTCAAGATAGTTTAAAGGAAAGTCTCAAGATAATTCTTAAGATAAGTTGAAGACGATTGAAAAATAATTTGAAGATAATTCATAGATGATTCGAAGATCATTCAAAGATAATTTGAAGATAATTTGAAGATAAGCCAAAGATAATTTGAAGATAATTTCAAGATAATACCCCGTCGAGCGGTCACGAGTATGCATCGAACTATGTATTGGAACGTTGAATAAATTCTCGCTGTTTTCCAACTGATGGCGGTACCAGAACTCCGTGCATTAAGGTAGTACTATCACCAGGCTTCAACCCATAGGATTTTCATAATTTTTTAGCTTTAAAAAAATATTCAAAACGCTTTTCCGAATCATCGCACACTTCAAATAAATGCTACTTTCATAGATAATTTTAAGATATTTTTTTTCTTCATTTCTATTCTCAAGATACTTTAGAGATAATTCACAAGATTAGTTAAAGCTCATTCTTAAGATAGTTTAAAAATAATTCTCAAGATAATTAAAAGATAATTCTGAACGTCGCTTCACTCTTCATTTTTATTCTCGAGATGATTCAAAGATAATTCTTGAGATAATTTCATTCTTTATTTTTGTTCTCAAGATAGTTTAAAGGAAACTCTCAAGATAATTCTTAAGATAAGTTGAAGACGATTAAAAAATAATTTGAAGATAATTCATAGATGATTTGAAGATCATTCAAAGATAATTTGAAGATAATTTGAAGATAAACCAAAGATAATTCGAAGATAATTTCAAGATAATACCCCGTCGAGCGGTCACGAGTATGCATCGAACTATGTATTGGGACGTTGAATAAGTTCTCGCTGTTTTCCAACTGATGGCGGTACCAGAACTCCGTGCGTTAAGGTAGTACTATCATCAGGCTTCAACCCATAGGACTTTTATAATTTTTTTTGAGCTTCACCAAATATATTAATAATCATCTCTGTGAAATTTCGGGGTCGTTTATCGACCTAAGTACAGAGAAAAGAAATATTAAAATTACGTATTTTTGCGAAGGAGTTCCGAGACGACATACAAGAACCCAATTTCCGATCGCTACAAAAGTGTATATAATAGTGGGAATCCGTTAGATTCTTAAAAATAATCAGATTTACATACTCAACACTTGTAGTAATCCAGTGCTCTCAGGAAAAATTACGCTTATTGACCTAATTTTTATGTAATATCAAGTTTAATTTGAACTTCCGGTATTGGATTTGCTACCACTTGCTACGATAAAGAGACATGACAGCAAGGCAACAGCTGACTGTAGTCCTAACCTCATCTCACTCATTCGAATTTACACACATACTTCATTTTCAACCGACATATTTCGCCGACACAAATTTTCCACGCTTTTTACCAGTCGTGGACCGAATACAATGCTTTATATTTCCCGCACCTCACATTGTTTTGACAGATCGACGTTGAAAAGCATGAAGGTTGAACTCGCCTGGTTGAGTAAAATGAAACGGAGATAGAACCAATATTGCCAAATATCGAACCTAGTAATACTGCGCGAATCGTTGGAATAACTATATTTTCATTTTTCCAATTAAATGTGAATATTCTTTAAGCAGTTTACACATGGAATATTTAGTTATTACAATTTTTTTTGGCATATGTTAAAAATATAAATTTCACAAGTCTCAAGTATGATCAGTGGTATGACTAGTTTGAAGCGATAGGATTACCTTAACCCTAGAACTAAAAATCGGGGTAGATACCTACCCCATGTTTTTGCAAAATTACGTTTTAGCCGTTTTTGGGGACTTTCAGATATTTAAATCGATTTTTCATCGACTAAACTTTAATGAAATTAAATTTGCTTTTCATCATTCTCTTCTGCATGAAACGAAGAGATTCATGTACTTACGAGTCTCATTACTGTTTTCGGAACGATTTTACGAACAACAAAAACGTGGGAGAAATATTTACCCCGGTTTGTCGTTTGAAGGTGGAAACAATGGGTTTGTAGTTCTGGGTTAAGATGGTAACGGTAATAAAAAAGTACTATAAGCAAGCTTGAAATACACACTGAAAACAAAAATTCGTTCATCCATCCAAAATTCAGTTGGTTTAACAAAAATGTATCTTTAAAATACGTTCAACTTGATTTTTGTTTGGCATAAAACACGTTTTGTCAATCCAACTGATAGTTTTAGTGGTGTGAACTGTAGCTTATTTAGCATGTCTGAGCAACTGTTAAAACAACAAAATTTCGAGACAACAAAATGCATTTTGCACATTCAACGATTTTCTTTTCTCAGTCCAGTGTATGTAATTTCGCCGAAGTGTAAACAACGTTTATTTTTCATAGTGTTAAATATGACAAATTTCGTGCCAAAAAGGAGTATTTGCGGGGAATTTTACTGCACTACTTTGTTTAAAAAAAAATCTGCAGCCGAAGCACACAGAATTGTTGTTGAGACGTGCGGCGACCATGCTCTGTCGGAAACAACATGCAGAGATTGGTTTAGACGCTTCAAAAATAATGATTTTGATGCGTTAAATTGGAGGTATTACATCATGAAGACATGTCAGACGGTAGCTGAACTTGCAAAATTATTAGGAGTTGATCACACAACAGTTTCGAAACGTTTGAAAGCATTAGAAATTATTTTTTCAAACATTAATTTTCACAAAAAAACAGCAAGAATTAATTGAAGATCCCAATAGATAATCCATGTTTTAATTTAGCTACACGGAAAACATGTTTTTTTTCTCGAAATAACGTCAGAGTGCCAGCCCCTTACCAGTAGTCAGTCAGTCCTATACTTTAACATTGTCTCAAAATATATATAGATATCATTTAATATGAAGTCCCCCATGGAAATTTATATACGCAAAAATATACTGCAAAGGCCATAGCCGGGTAAGTAGGGAAAGGTTGCCCCCGCATTTTATCCAGCGAAATTTGGAGTATATTCTGACATATAAAAAAAAAAAAAAAAATTCTGAAAATGTTATGCCCGTCAACGCAATGGTTTTAGAAAAATGATTTTTTTTTAAATATCAAAAAAATTTGTTTTCCAGAAACGGTAAAGTGGATCGATTTGATTTTTTTTGGTACTTGTTCCGATCAAACGTGTTACGAAATAAAATTACAGAACGTCTTGCGACAGATTAAGGTTTGAAAAAAAAAATAATGTTCCTTGTTTTATTATTTTTTACTATAATCCACTTGGGGTACAATAGCGAAAATTTTTTCATATTATCTTTGGTCACCTCATTAGATTACATAATTTTTTCAAAATGATCGGTTTGGTACGCCACAGTGAAAAAAAAGAAACACACTTTATTGATATATTTTAGTTATATATCTGAATAACTAAAATATATTAATAAAGTGTGTTTCTTTTTTTCCGTATTTAAAAGAAAATTAATTTTTCTAAAACTATTGCGTTGACGGGCATGAAATTTTCAGAAAATTTGTTTGTTTTATACCTCAGAATATACTCCAAATTTTGCTGCAAAAAATGCGAGGGCAATTTTTCCCTACTTACCCGGCTATGGCCTTCATTTGATTAATAATTGTAATATATGTGAAATGTATGCCATATATTGAAAATATATGTTGCATACATGTGCCAAATTCTGATTTTCGTAACGTTTTCATATATGAGATGTATATGCGTGATATTACTGTATATCAATGTATCATATATCAATGATATATGTAGCATTTACCCTGCATATATACCACATATATTTAGCATATATGTTGTATACACACTGCATACATACCACATATATGCCACATATATACAGATATGCGTAGCATATTTGTATATAGTGATTATATGTAATAGTGTACATTAACTGTAAGTTAAGTTTTTTTTAAGTTTAACTGTAATAGTGTTTATACACAGCATATATTTCTTGTCAGGAATATGTATAAAAAATGTATGCGTCATATATGACGCATACATTTTTGATATATTTTTTTGACAAAAAAATAGATTGAAAATATATCGAAAATATATGCGTCGTATATGCCTCATATACGCATCATATATAGTGTTTATACGTAGTATATATTTTTTTGGTCAGAAAAATATATCGAAAATATATGGGTCATATATGCGTCATATATTTGGTGCATATATACTGAATAAATACGTATTATTCTATTTTTCGTCACTATATATGCGACCAATATATATATATATATATATATATATATATATATATATATATATATATATATATATGCCGATATATACCGATATATATATAATGGTACATATATGCCACATATATATAGATATGCGTAGCATATTTGTATATAGTGTTTATATGTAATAGTGTACATTAACTGTAAGTTGTTTTTTTAAGTTTAACTGTAATAGTGTTTATACAGCATATATTTCTTGTCAGGAATATGTATCAAAAATGTATGCTCCATATATGACACATACATTTTTTATATATTTTTCTGACAAAAAAATAGATTGAAAATATATCGAAAATATATGCGTCGTATATGCCTCATATATGCGTCATATATTTGGTGCATATATACTGAATATATACGTATTATTCTATTTTTCGTCACTATATATGCGACCGATATATATATATATATATATATATATATATATATATATATATATATATATATATATGTAGCATATACTTTCTGCATATATTTTACATACATAAATTTTCATGGGGGGTGACCGACTTCTGGTTCGGGGCTGGGTACTGGTGCTCTTACCCTGTATGGAAGACGTGTCTTTTCCGTGATGAATTTGATATATGGGGTGTCTCTAAATGACCTGACATTTTTATTTATCAATAAAACATAATATATACTCGAAAATTACGATTTTTTTATTTCTATATAAGGTACAAACATGGATGTTATGTGAGGAACACAATGTCCGATAAATGGCAACCTCGTTCCTGTTTGCAAACAGTCACTCTTTTGACAAAATTTTCAATAACATTTTGGTATAATTGCGGACTAATTTCATTAATGGTGCGTCCAATTGCTTTCTTGAGCTCCGGAATGGTATGTGAATCATTGGCTATACACTTTTGCTTTAAAAAAAAACCCAATGAAAGAAGTCCAATGGCGTCAAATCGCACGATCTTGGTGGCCAATTCACATCACCGCGGCGCGAAATAACACGACCATGAAACTTCGTCTGCAATAACTGCATTGTTTCGCCCGCAGTGTGGCAGCTTGGTCTCTTGTTGAAAGAATCGTGTCCATGCCGTTTATGCCATCTATCGTATATTGTGTTTCACACATAACCTCTATGTTTGTACTGGCCACTGTAGAAATTACAAAAAATTGATTTTTTTTCTTAAAAGATGACTTAATATCTTAAAAATGACATACTCAAAGGATTAAGGTGGGAAAAATGTCTAAATACTTCTATTTTGAATTTTGGCGCAGCCCCTCAGTCCGATGCAATTCGTACCGAAAACTTTAAACGGGTTTTTCTCGAAAGTACATTTTTTAAGTCGCCCGGACTCATAACAAATCTTGACCGATTGACTTGAAATTTTAACTGTATATTCACAATTACATTCTGCTTAGAAGTACGTAGGATTTTCTCGATATATTACATAGTTTTTTTTATAAACAATTTTCGGACGGTTTTTTTTTGAGAATTTTGAACTTTAATTTAAAAAAACGCTCTGTTTTTGCAAAAATCGATATATCAAAAATAACCCTACGTACTTTTGTAGCTATTCACATGTATAATCGAAAAAAAATTCTTTCACCGTAAATTAAAAATCGCAGGTACCGTTGGTCCGGCCGCGCGCCTATGAAAAAAAGGCTTCGCCGAAGAAAAGCTGTGCAGCCGCCATTTTGTTTTATATTACTTTGAAAAAAATAGTTTATACAGTTTATGATATATACAATAAAGGACCTTTTTCAGAATTTTTTTATTTATTCCATTGTCCAGCCAAAAAAATTCCCAAAATAGACTTATTTTTTTCCTCGCTGCAGTGGCCTTACCCCTTAAAATAAATCGTTATTATTCGTTATTTTTATCATTATCGACATTACATTTTTTTGATAAGTATATTAATCGTTATCGATATTTATTTTATCGTCATTAAAATAAATTAAAATAATTCGAACTTTTCGAATAAATAATACGTTTTATCAATAAATAAAAATGTCAGGTCATTTTGAGAGACACCGTTTACAAGCCTCGTTGAGTGACTAAAATCCGTTCGTCACACGAGAGCCAAATTTCCGACGCACTTTAAACGAAAATTCACTCTCGGTGTCGAACGTTCTCGCGCTTTGCCATTTGGCGCCTGCGGCCACCGAATTTTTCGTCGTTTCCGCAAATTTCGAAAAATAAGAAATATTTTTTTTTAATAGCAAAAACGAAAATGAAGAAAGAGAACGTATTTTATTCTCGTCTTTGCTAGACAAAAAAATATTGTTTAATTTTACGAGATTTAATTTTAATTTTACAACGAAATATTTTTTAATTTTACGAGATTTAATTTTTATTTTACAACGAAATATTTTTTGAATTTTACGAGATTTAATTTTAATTTTACGACGAAATATTTTTTGAATTTTACGACGAGAATGAAAAAAAAATACGTTTTTTTTTCATTCTTGTCTTTGCGAGTCAAAAAAATATTTTTTAGTTATCAAGATTCGTTTTATTCGAACAGATCTCGCCTGCCGATCGGCGATCTTTAAAATACCGAGACAGGAGGAGCGCCGATTGCTCGGATCGGTCGATCGGCAAAAACGTGCCGCGTCCACGTAACCCGCCCAAGATTTACACGGAGCGTAGCAACTTTATCGCTGTAGTTTAACGATCGACTGTAAAATCCAACGAATTATTGATTCTCCCACGAATTCCACGGGTTTCCGCGCGCGAGTATGTTCGGGCTACCGTTCCAACGTAATGACTCGGCATTGCCGATAAATCAGCGGTCCCGAATTCCCGGAGTTGCCGCGTTCACTCGTTCCCCCGAACCAATCGCGCCGCCGTCAACAGATCTCTCATAAGCGACCCTGATCGATTGCCCACGGCTTTCATACTTTTCACTCAAAGAAAAAAACGAACCCGTAGGTACTTGGGAGAGTTGACAACTCGAAGTTTCATTTGCGAAAATGCAACAAAAAAAGTCGATTTTTTGCATTTTTTCAAAGTATACGTATTCAAGAATATGTGGAAAAAAAATCAAGTCGAAATATTGAAAATTGACCAAGTTACAGACGATTTAGTGAAGGCAAGTAGTGCAATGATTTACGTACAGTACAAATGTTTCCTACGTTGACACACTGGGTCATTTTGACCCGGATGAATTAAAAATAAAATACTCACTTTGCCAACATTTTTTACAATTCAATTTTATACTTTCCGAATTCCATGAAAAGGCTATTTTTATGACTTTTTTGATAGGTTTATATTATAGGTATTGATATAAAAGTTGTTACACTTAATAAATACATTAAAAAAGTTTTTATGTATTTTTGAAACCCAAACAAACTTTAAACGCGTTTTTCTCGAAACAACGTTTTTCGACGGCTTATTGATAAAATATTCGGAACTACTGAACTGATCCTCGTGAAATTTTAACCGCATATTCTTTACAACTATAGGTATACCGCATATCAAGGATTTTTTAAATTTTGATATGTACTATTCTTTTTGCCAAAAACGGTGAAAAAACAATTTTTTTTTTGTTTTTTCGAAAAATTTCCGCCATTTTGTTATTTTTGCATATATAATAAATCTCTCCGGAATAGGACCTCGCCGGAATTATAATTCTAGCCATAATTGACCGATTTTCAATTATAAGAAAAACCAAAATTTCCGTAACTGCATTACCTATCGTTGTACGACGTTTTTATTTTATTTTTTGAAGTATTTTTTAAGCCCCCAGATATGAGTAAAAACTTCGCCAAAGTTCCAGTTTTTTTTTTTGAACACCCGACATTTTGTCAAATTCTTTTTCGAAAGAAACGGCATTGTGGAACGAGAACTACATTTACGTAGATTATAAAACTTTTTTATTTCGACTTTTCAGACCAACCATTGTCAAATTATCGATCCGGTCGTTGGACCACATTTTTTATACAGAGGCCCAATTATACCTCAATAACGTTGTTAATTTTGAAATTATTTCAATACCAAATTACACGAATCAAGTTCGATGTATGCTTAATAACGTACATTCTTTCCAATTCCCAAATAAGTAATCCATCAGACAAAAAAATTCGGAAAAAACGACTTTCTTTTGGCCCGTCACAGTGGAAGCCTCCCTTAAGGGGCCTGCATAAGCTTGAAATTTTAAGATAAGATTTTTCAATTGGCTAGTTTTATAGCCTAGGGTCTTAGCTTCGATTTGCACCAAAGATTATGTAAAAATGCCCAAAATTCACCGAGTTATGACGATTTTCGTGAAGCTTTACGTTTTACGAAACGATGTGAGTCGTATCTCGAAATCCACCCATCCGATTCACTCTGAATTCGGCCAGAGCATAGCTCCCAACATTGTCTATTGTACAACCGTATGATTTTTTTTTCATACAAATATCCATTTTTAAATAAAAAATGATCGAAGTTGTTTTTTTTTTCGTCGATCAATCTTCCACACCTCGGCAGTTTCGTAATTTTCAAAACTTCCAAAAACTATACCACCATACTCCAGTTTCATCATCATACTAAAACTACATTTTACACTTATTAATTTCAGACGAGCCTGGTTGCCAGAGTCACCCACGCCGATTGGCCATACAGCGACGAGGGCCCTCCCTTAAAAAAATAACCACCCCGTTGTTTATGAATATTTTCCCTCGCAAAAAATCCTCAAGCCTCCGAAGTCTCTGTACCAATAGTGTGTAAATCCCCAATCTCCCAACTTCAACACTCGCCCGACAAAAAAAATACCAAAAATGCCCTTTTATTATTCCCAAGTTTGCCGCCGTCGATGTTCCCAAAGAGCAAACGCCCATCCCAGGGACCATGCGATCCCCGTTCTTTTCCTCGAGCATACCTGGATTGACGCGGGCCTTGGATGTGCCCCAGGACGAGGAGGGCTATCGCGGTCACCGCGATATCACCACGCCGCATCTCTTACATCACAATCACCTTGTTTAATGATTTCATGAAACTGTACACCACCCACTCTCGTCCACACCGAGGATCGCCGAAAATACGTGGCCTCCTCCAAGCCCCCGAGCACTTGGCGCCGTCCCGACAACTGGCGATCGCTAACCGCCCAGTTCAGCAAAAACAAAAAAAGTCACCAAAAAAAAGGTACTCTCCGAGTCTGGTCTAGCTCAACAAATCCGTCGAACTTGCACGGCTCCTAATGTCTATAACAAGCACTAAACGTTGAGCAAACGTTTGCGATTTTCAGTTCTGTGCACACACACACAGCAACACACTCGCGTAAAAGCTCGAGGCAGAGGCTCGGTACGTGCGTCCATTTGTTTGACGATTCGCGCCGGGGGCAAAGCCGAAGGAGTCTGTTTGCCGTCGCTTATTGTCGGCTCCTTCAGCGCAAAGAGAAGAGTATCACCCTGCTCATATTTGCCATGCCAAATAAATCCAAGATGCCGATGAGTTTTCCTCGTTGGCAGAAAAGAAAAAAAACAAGAAACGCTCCCCTCGAGCGTATCGGCAGTAACGTCAACGTCTGTCAATCTTGGCTGGAGAACTGAAGGGAGCCAACGTGCTCCAGCTCCTCCACGCGTGTGACGAGGGGAAAACAGGTGGTCGTTCTGCATCCACTTGCACACGTGTGTGCACATGTGGATGGAAAGGTGTACGTTGTTGCCTGTTTTTATTTTTTTTATCCTCCTTCAGATCGCTCATGCGCTATAATTCTTTGTAAAGTATGGCTGGGAGCTGCGCGAGCCAATCTAGCGATTAGAGACACGCGTTTATCAGCCGGTTCGACGAATCGGTTATATCCTCTAATGGCCAAATGCCAATGAAGTTGCCTCGTCGTAGTCGTCGTTGGCGGTGATTTTCATTCGCGAGCAAACAGCCTCAACATCAGCGAACGCAACTCCATCTCTCTCTTTCTCTCCGGGTGTGCGGGAACTCGAGCACGGTCATTAGCGAATAGACACTAATTGAAAAGATAAACTCGCGCGCGGCCGTTATCGAAAGCTCGTACTATCGGGGCCTCGGGGGCGGGGGTTGTTCCATCAGTGCAAAAAGTACCGCGATGTCAATTCTTGGTTTTCTCGATTGGTTCGTAACAGGTGTCCAAGTGACGTTTCACAGCCACGATCGCGTTTTGATCTTCGCTCGTACACGCGAAATGAGACACTCTTCGTCGCGCTTCGTTGTCCGTTTGATGACGCGTGATGAATTCCTCGTGCGAGTTGAATCGAAGGAAAAAAAAAACAAAAATAACCAACACGCGGCACAGTATCGCAGTTCCGGTCACCCCATTGTCCCTCGCGTATCCGTTCCCATTGTCTCGCCACTTCCGGATAATAAATTTAAAAAGCGCCTCCGGTTCGCGCGAGCGAGCGAAAAAAGAATGAATTTTTTTCGATCCAGCCACCGCGCGGATGCGAAGAACAAAAGGGAGGCGAAAAAAAGTAGGGAAGTCACCGTTCCCGATTTAGGGGGTACCGGAATGATGATGTGTCATCTCGCACAGACCCGAGCAATCCCAACTGTCCAATTTTCCCAATGAACCAGACGATCCAGTTTCCGGTATCGTCAAGTAACCGGAAGCCAAAGTCCTTTGGCTGACCACGATTCACTGGGCCATCGCCAAGATCCACGGACCGTCCGAGCTACCTTCGAATCGACACCCAACGACGCCGAGTTCGGAGCTGCCCGCGGAGCCTTCAATCGCGAAGGGTAAACTGGCCTCTCTGTGGTTCACCACCAGCAGCGCAGGCAAAAACCACCACCGCCGTTACCACCACCACTGACCGTATTTTTCCGGTCAACCAGATCTTTCCTTCAATGTCCGCGTTGCGCGATTCTTGTCGCCAATTTCGTGACAATCAAGCCACACGTCGCTCATCACCAAACGACTCTCTCTCTCTCATCGAAACCAACACTCCGATCCAGTCGATCAACGACTCTAACCCCAATCAACCACATTCGCGTATACCCCAAAATGGACTTCCCCAAGTCCAATAGAAGGTAACGAAAGCCGATTGGCGAAAAAACGGGGCGGGGGGGGGGGGGCAATAAATGACGGTCGGAGAGCAGACGTGGACGTTGACGCGAGATGATCGGGGTCCAAGAACGAGGAGATTTCAACGAGCGACAGCAGGCCACGACGAAGCCGCGAAAGAGTACATGGGGGATTTGAACGAGCGGTAAGAGAGGTTCAAGATATGGGTTACATATATATATATCAATATATATATATATATATGTATATATATAAATATATATATGTGTGTGTATTTATATGAATATTTAAAGATATATATATATGTGTGTTTATATGAATATAAAGATATATAATATGTATAAGCACACCACAGACGCGTGTACGAACGAGAGGAGGGTCCGCGATGGACTGGCCTCGCCGAACCTGCAACGGCTCCTACCTTGCTTTGGGATCGGGTCCCACAGCCACGCAGCCTCTCTGCTATGTATACAGGTATATCTATGTATGTGTGTATATATATATATATATATATATATATATATATATATATATATATATATATATGGACATGTACATTATAGTGCTGCCTCGCACTACGACCAGATCTTTTCTACCTCTATACGACCAAATCCCCCATACAGCCTCTTTCTCATTCTTCCACTCGGATGTTGCTCCGATCCTCTTCGCGTCTTGTGTTTTCGCAATTTCTCACACCCCTGGAAGCTGCGTGGCGCACTGAGGGCGGTGCATCGCCTGGCGAACTTCCGGCAACGTTTGTCATGTTGGCCGAGGATTTCTGGGCGCCGCGAGGCGGAGGAAGACGAGCGGGTGCGCGAGGGCCAGGCGCCGCGGGCGGCCAGTACTCGGATGGGTGACCGCTCGGCGGGACCGTGGCTCAGGGGGGGACCATCGAGGAGGGCAGCAACGAAATTGAACCACGCGGTCAAATGGCGCTGGAGGCGGGACCGGTTGGGAACAGTTTCTCTGTGCCCTCGTGCGAATGCGGCGCAGTGGGAAAGGGCGGCTGGGGTGAAAGTGAAAGGGATGGGATCGGCAAGGACAAGGGGAGGGGAAAGTGATGGAAATAAAATAGAATAAAAATAGGGAGAAGAAAATTAAAAAAAAAACCATTTTTTAATTAACCCTTGTACGTTGCTACTAATCCTGGTAATATTGTGTAAGGGCTGATAAAATTGTTTTCTTTTTGTTTATATTGTTTTGTAGTTTATACGTGTGTATATATATGTAAACACGTCTAGGAACTATATATATATATATATAAAGGAAAACGAATTTTTCCTTTTATAAAGAACTTTTTTTAATGACTAGAAAACTCTGAGTAAACAAAAATTAAAAGCAATTAATAAAATATTCTTTCGTAACTAGTATGCGAGTGCATAGCTACATGTATATATATGAACATAAAAAATATAAATATGTATTAATATATTTATATACAATATAATATATAAAGTATGAAAAAGTATGAACTAAAACCAATCTTTCTTTATGTAAAGATTTTTTTTCTTAATTAGAACAAAACTTCATGTAGACAGTAATAAAAAGCAATTCAAAAGATATTCTTTCGTAAATAGTATGTGCGTACATAGTGCGTACTGAGCTAAAAAAACAGTTTTTAATTGACCCTTCTACATTGTTACTGATCCTGGTAATGTTGTGGAAGGGCTGATAACAAAATGTTTTTTTTAAACATTATTTTCTAACTCTTACGTAATTATATATATGTACACACGTCTAGTAACTACATATATATATATATATATATATATATATATATATATAAAAAGGAAAACGAATTTTTCCTTTTATAAAGAACTTTTTTAATTACTAGAAAACTCTGAGTAAATAAAAATTGAAAGCAATTTAAACAATATTCTTTCGCAACTAGTATGCGAGTGCATAGCTATATGTATATGCATGAACATAAACAAATATAAATATGTATTAATATATTTATATACAATATAATATATAACGTATGAAAATGTATGAACTAAAACCAATCTTTCTTCATGTAAATATTTATTTTTTCAACTAGAACGAAATTTTATATAGTCAGTAATAAAAAGCAATTAAAAAAATATTCCTTCGTAACTAGTATCCGTGTAGATAGCCCATAGACTATTTAATTATCTTAATATTTATTAATATTTAAAAAAATAAATGTGAAGAAAAACCAATCTTCCTTATGCAAAGAATTTTTTTTTTCCAACTAGAAGAATACTTTCTACAAATAAAAATAAAAGCCAACTTTTTATTGTTTTTTCGTAGCTTGTATATGTATACATAGCTACTATATACACAAATTCAAAGAAATACAAATATGTATGAATATATTTTATATACAATATATAAAACATGCATTTTTTTAACCAATTTTTCTTCGTGTAGGGAATTGTCTTTTTCATAAAAACAAAACTTTAAATAAATGAGAATAAAAATAAATAAATAAAAATATTTTATAAGTATCTACGCACGTATATTCTCGATCAATAATAATATAGAAGGGCCAATAAAGAGCCCTTTTCCTTTCGTCACCTCCGATCACCAACACCTCATTTATTATTCCTACTCCTCAAACTCAATAAACCTTCTTCTTCTTCGTTACAAATTTCACGGTAAACTTCAGCATCCCGTCAACCGCGGATTACGTACGCACTGATTTTGCACACGCGTACAGAGGATTGATCGATACAACAGTCAAGGGCGCGTTGGTGCCTCGGTCTGAGGGTTGAGAAAGTCTCTGAGAGGCTCGTCCTACAGAGCCTCGCCGATGACTCGTGGCGTTGGGCAACGAAGTCGACGGGACAGGAGGCTAATGATGGAGGCCTTGCCGCGATAATTGACACGTGGGGGCGGATTTCTATCAAGGTGGAGGGGGGAGGGGTAGATTTCTCGATCTTTTCGACTCACTTCAGTTTATGATTAATTCTGCGGATGGAAAATGGGAAGAGCCGTCGCGACTGTTTGGGTTATCGTTCGATTTAGGATTGTCGATTTGTGATCGATAATGTTATTGGACATAATGGATATATTGGTAGAAATAGATATAGGAAGATTCCAGAACGCGGCCTTCGGGTGGTTCGAGAGAGAGAGAGAGAGAGAGAGAGAGCGAGAGAGAGAGAGAGAGAGAGAGAGAGGGAGAGAGAGAGAGAGAATTTTGGTCCATTGCCAAGTTCTGGCTTTATCTCGGAGACTGGATTCTTTGAAACTCGTGAGAACACTTTCGATCTTCCGTTTCTTTTTTCCCCTTTTTTTGGTTGAAATTACCGGTTTCTATCCGGTCCAGTCAAATTCCTCTCGTTCCAGAGAGATTCGAATGACGTGCGAAGTATCGTAGTGTATATATATATATATATATATATATATATATATTTATGTATGGGGGAAAGAGAGGTGTGAGATCGATCGAACAGTGTCGAGTATCGGGCACACCATTCCGATATTTAATTAACGAACGATTAGAATTACATGCAATATTCGACGAATAAAATAAATAGGGAAAAACATTTAATTAATGGGTTACACCTATTCCGTTGTCAAAAAAGAGACATTTTCGTGATTTTTTTTCTAGGGAAATTCGTACAGGTTTTCGAATTCTTTTTTCTTTTACATTCAAGATTATGGGTTCCAGGATTTTTTTACATTTTTTTTATCGAAAAATACTTTTATTAATAATAATAATTTTATTGAATAAATGTGGTAGCAATAAAATTGTTTATGCAGACTGCTCTTTGGCAAGCGTTGACACGCCTTTCTTTGAGGGGTGGTTTCACCCCTTAAAACCGTTTTTCCGCCGATGAAAATATAGGTTCCTAATAGTGTTCATTACATATCACATCACATATATGAATTTCAACAAAATCGAAGGCGGATACTTAAGGGGGAGAATCCTTTGAACGAGCTAAAAATTTGAGAATTTTCATGATTATTTTTTAGAGGAAAGTTTTCTTCGCCATATTTGAGTCTTAGGGTACGTTTTATTACTACTTCTGGCTATTATATGGCATTTTTAAAATTAATCTTTAAAAATGGCGAAGGTATGACACGGTCTTCGAAAGAAGAATTTTCAAAACTGGCGCGACGTATAGATACAAAACTAATCGACCGATTCTGATAAAACTCAGTATAAATATTCCTAACCTCATTGTCTGAAACATGACCCTAAATGTTTTTGAAAAGAAAATGAAAAGTATTTTTTAATTGAAAAATGTATCCATTTTTTTTCGCAAAAATCAATCTTTTTGTTTCCAAGCGTACAGTTTCATCGGATTTCATAATTTTGCACTTTTTCGTGGTTCATATTTTGCGTACGAGTGTCAATGAAAGGAAAATCTTCGTTGGTTTTTTTTTCACATTAATCCCGCCGACGCTACATGTCACGCCGCCCGACAACAGCCACCGCAACCCGTTTAGACGACCGTGCCAAACCTTCACCACTTTAAAAATTGATAAAAATAAAAAAAAATACCATGTAACAGCCAAAAATAGTAATAAAACGTACCCTGAGTCTTAAAAATAGTAAATGCATAGTAAAGGCATTTTACCTTACAAAAAAAAAATTTGTTTTAAATCTAAAAAATATGAATAAATGTGGTAGCAATAAAATTGTTTGTGCAGACCGCAGTTTGACAAACGTTCTGCGCGGTGACCCCTGCTGCTCGGAATCAATCATCGGCAATTTATAAAATAAACGCATTTCGTTTTTTGCATAAAATTATCTAGTGCTTGGACATAGGATTTAGGAAAATCTGGATTTTTGAAAAAATGGCCGCAGCTCAAAGTGAAAATATCGATTTTCGGTGCAAAAAAACGTTCTGTTTCCGTTGATAAAAAAAAAAACTATGCATCGAAGAAAATTCCTTCGCTTAAGCACTGCTTTTTGATAGGTAGAAGAAGCTCGTGAAATTTGAGGTGGATTGGTGCAGTGATTTTCTGTGGAACGTACCTATAAATGCTCGTAACTTCCTCAATTTAATTTAACTTCCCAATATTTTCATTTTTGTATTACATTTTTTTTTTCATTTTTGTTAAATTTTTAAAATGAATGCATAATATATCAAGAATATTGTGTTAAAATTTCAAGTCGATCGGAGTAAAATTGACGAAGTTATGAGTATTTGAGCGTCTATTGCTCCATGCCGTTCTCTTTTCTTCTGGGTTTTTCAAACCGTTTTTCTGAGACTTGTCATATTTGAAGTCAGTGTGCACGATAACTCAAAATCTACTGGACCAATCGCTTTGAAATTTTGCACAGTACTTCTTCACATAATTCATCAGGTATTGTCGAGAGGTTTTTTGTTTTTTTAATAATTACTAATTTCTCAACAACAAATTAGCCGATTTTTTTAGCGGAAATCGGGTTTTTGGCTCCCAAGTGCTACGAAAAATCGAAAAATAAAAAAAAAAAATCCTCCCGTCATTACCTCGAGAAACATCTCCTTTAACAAATGCATTTTGATTTTTTTGTTTCAAATGATTCTGTTGCGAGTTATGGTGCTCACCGCAAACCAACTTTTTTTCGAGGCGCCTCCGGGGTTTAATTTTCACTCGCTCAATTTTGAATATTTTGCAATGCAAATTTAGGAGAATGTTGTTCAAATGTTACTTTATTATATGTAAATTTTTCAATAAAAGAACACTATTCGTTACGTCAAAAAAATCTTAATAACATGCCTTTTTTTCGCCGAATTAACTTTACCCCGCCGTTAAACGAATCGACTCGAAATTCTTAGGGATTTTTTTTAAACGTTATATTTTGAGAATCTATCGAAAACCAAAAAGCGATATTTTCAAAAACTTCAATTAGGTATAAGCCCTTAATAAAATTAAGATATTTAATTAATTTATTAATACAAATACACGGGCAATTATAAATTCCCTTAACATGAGTTTGTTAAGATTCTACCTTCGGCTTCTAGGTTACATTGAGGCCTGAAACTTGATAAACCCACCGACGTGTTTATCTATCGTGTAAAATTTTACCACGGTTCGAAATTAAATCTCATTCATGTTCAAAAATTTCCAAAAATTGTCCAAAATATGGTGGACACTTCGCACTCGACGAGCTAGATTTTTTTCACACAGGTACCGTGGATTGGGGTTACTGTGATCAATTTAGAAATGAAAATTAATATATTTCTTGAAATAATATTGCAAAAAAAAACTTTAATGGAAACATCAACTTTTATTAATCTTTTTATTTTCCAAATTACAATTTAAAATATTTACAAATAAATAAGAAAAAAATTATTAGTCGTGATCTAAGTTATAGCGAGATTGGGGTCACTTCGACACCCCCCTCTTTCTCAATGAGATTCGGAAGTAACCCCACAAAGGAGCATTTTTCCTAAAGAAGAAAAACAACGGACAAAGGGATCGAAAGTTACAACGATTTTTATTGTTTTGGGGTTACTTTGATCGAACAAATATTAGACCTTTACTTTTCAAAATCAACTTTATTAATAAACAACAGGTATTTTTCGAAACATTAAATAAGTTAGCAAAAACCAGTTGTAATATTTATGTCTACCTAGGTATCTAAAGCACAAAACGAAATCACATTGATTTAATTAGAATCATGTTTCACTTAAACTAGGTCACGTACCAAATCGCACTAAATGTAAGACAAAAAAATTCAAGAAAAATTTGATATTTTTTGTCTGCCGATTTACAACTTGCAACAAGAAAAAAAATGTCAAATAACAATTTGATATTTTTTGTCTTACATTAGTGTGATTTGATGAATTGCAGAATTGTAGTTTAAGAAATGTTCCTAATGAACACATTAGGAACATTTCTTAACCTACAATTGAAACGTACAATTAACAAACATTATCAAAAGACGAACTTCCCTAAGAATACTCCGAGCCTAGCAATGAAGATGACGAGTCGGGTGAGACTGATCAATGATCAATGTTACCCCATCGAAGCGATCAAAGACACCCCAACGAAACAACTGTCTTCCGTAAAATATGTTTTTGAGGTTATGTCATACAACAAAGCATAATGGTGTAGTGCAATGAACATCTGACAAGGTAATTGTTACCAAAAACATGTCATTGCAACACTCAATTTGTTATTTTTGAAGTTATTCGAGCATGAAAAATAGTTTCAATACATAACTTACGTTTTTTATATTTTTACGGTCACTTAAGTGGTTATATACAGTTAAAATTTTCGAAAAATCGTTAAATTTTTTTTTTTTTTCGTAATATTCGTAATTTCGTAATTTTTTTTTCGTAATTTCATAATTTTTTTTTCGTAGTTTTCGTAATTTCGTAATTCTTTTTCGTAATTTCGTAATTTTTTTTCGTGATGTACATACATGTTAGGACACACACAGAAAATTTCTTGTCATCCGGCGAATATTCTCGAAGTTACACGCACATTTGTAATGACGTGTCAGAGCGTTCGAAAGTGCTTTTGAAACATTGAATGCGTTTTTCTCAAAACTGTGTTTTTAAAGTCGGTAAGCAAGATTTCTCAGAAACGACTAAACCGTTCAGTCTCAAATTTTAACACAATCTTTCCAAGTACATTTTTTAGCAATCAATCTTAGGTTTTTTCTCACCGATAAATATTTTCCATTTTATAAACAATTCAAAGCTTAAATTTTTGTCAGAAATTCATTTTTTTTAGAAGCCGTCATTTTGTCAAGAATTATTATTTTGCTTATTCCTTAGATCAATTACAAGATAATCCATTATATTAATGAAATATTTTTGGTTTTTTCATTTTAAATGATCCAGTCCAGCGAGATCGTGTTCACCGCAAGACGCTCTTTTTTGGAGGTGCTCCCGGAGATCAGCTATAGCAGCTTTTAACATAATTATTTTTGCAAATAAAAAATGTTAAAATACAGTTAAAAGTTACAATAATATGTGTACAAATTTTCACGTTAATAGATTCGAAGGTCATCTCAAGAAAAATTCTTGAAAAATCGATCCTTTTGGGCCTCCTGGCTGTATATAACCCCTTAAACCCGTTCGTTCGTGCTGCGGCTAAGTGATGACATAAAGAGACATTCAGGCTTGCCAACCGCAAAAAAAAACTTTCGTTCGCCTTCAGGAACTTCGTAATTTAAATTTAAAAAAGTTTTTACCAAAGTAACCTCAATTGACGGTAAACAAAAAACATCGACGACACGGATTTGCATTTTTATCGCCGAGAGAAATTTAAAAATCGCGACGACCGGATGCGAGGGAATTGTGAGGATTTTTGCATAAGGGAAAAGGGTGTGCGAGAGTCTAAAAAGGGAAAATCAAGGGTGGTTCGGGGGCAAAAGGTCCCGGGAGATCGCGATATACTTCGACATTATGGGGAGGCTTGAAAAATAAAAAATAAAAATTTATGCCACTTTTGCATGCTCGGTGCTCGTACGCACTACGGGGAGGTGTGGCAAGGGGGTGGAGCGCGAGAGTATAATTTTTATTCGCGGCAAATTTATTCGCCCGCTTCGCGGAAAACTCGACAAAGACTCTAATTTTCATCGGCCCTTTTTCGCGGAAATACGAAATTAATATTTCGTTGAGTTTTTGCTAATGCGTTCACCGGAAGGGGTTTACGTGCCTTTAAGGGGGGAAGGGGGTGGGCTCGCGGCGGGTGACGGGGCCGCGAGGGTGCGCGCCCTTTGTAGGCCACCCCCTTAGGCCCTTTACACGAAGGGAGCCCGCGGAGTTAACCTCTACGTGGTACGCGAAAACACGCGTACTCGACGCTTTTGATTGCCCCGAATTATATAGAATTAACTCGCGACGAGAATGAAAAACGAGGAGAGGGCGGTGGAAAAAAGAAAGGTTGAAGGAAACGAGATCCCTTCGAGCCATATGGTCGAATTTTATATACGCGGACTCTGAACTTCCGAGTGAGAAGGAAAGAAAAAAAATGCGAACTTGATACGCGAGCCCTTTTGCTCGTGCTCGAAACGGTGAATCAAGGGAGAACACCACTGTGACGGCCCGAAAAACGGCTGTTTTTTTTCGATTTTTTTTCGTCTACTAGATTATTTATTTATTTGAGATTTTATTTGAGATTTTATTTGAGATTTTATTTGAGATTTTATTTGAGATATTATTTATTTGCGATTTTACTAGAGATTTTATTTATTTGCGATTGTATTTGAGATTTTATTTGACATTTTATTTATTTGCGATTTTATTTGAAATTTTATTTATTTGCGATTTTATTTGAGATTTTATTTATTTGCGATTTCATTTGAGATATGGAAAAAACGGTATCTTATTGAGCATATATTGAATTTATTTCGTGTACATTTTTGTAACAAAAAATAATAAATTCACGTTATTGAGGTATAATAGAGCCTCTGTATAAAAAATGTGGTCCAACGGCCGGATCGATAACTTGACAATGGTTGGTCTGAAAAATAAAAAAAAAGTGTGCGTTGAAAAATCGACAATTACGAGGGCTCGTCTGGCGAACGGATTTTCGGGTCATGTCGTATCGAGGCTCGTATGTTATCATCATAAAAAAAAAATACGTTTTCTACATATTTCCTGAAAAAAACACGTTTACCATATATTTCGAGAAAAAAACACTTTTTCCATGTATTTCGAGAAAAAAACACGTTTTCCATGTACACTACCGGCGAAAAGTTTTCGGACAAACGATAAAAAAACGTGCTGGAACGGTTTTCTATGCCATTTCGCCGGTAGTTGACCTAGGCTAATTTAATAAAAGGAATTTTAAAGAGGAGGGATTTACCTTCATTTTGGCTTTTTTTCAAAAATGTTTACGATTTTTTTTACAATTAACACCCGGTTTTGAAAACTATCTTTTTTCGTCGTTTTTTTTGTTCCTTTTTGAGTGGACCCCGTTCGCAGTAAAAAAAATGTTTACGCAATTTCATGGACCAAAATTATAAAGGGGGAAGCCTGAGCTTAAATTTTTTTTTTTTTTAATTTTCTACGATTTTTTTCCAACAATATTTCGTTTTTTGTGAAAAAAATATATAATTTGAAAATTGCTCCGGAGTACGAAAACGATGAGATTTACAACAAAACCTCAAGATAGTGAAAAAGTTGCATTGCTTATGTGAGTTCACAAGAATTTTTTCACATTTTTGTTTCGATTTTTTTTTTCATTTATTTCCGGTCAAAGCTCGATTGATCTGAATAACATATCAATAATTTAATAAAAAAATTTACTTACATATTAAACTTTGGTCTCGTCGAAGAAACCTCCTCTCGCCGACATGGTATTAAGATCAATCGAGCTTTGACCGGAAATAGATGAAAAAGAAAATTTCGAAAAAAAATCTGAAAAAATTCTCGTGAACTTTTGATATAAGTCTCGTCGTTTTTGTACTCCGGAGCAATTTTCAAACTATCTATTTTTTCACAAAAAACGAAATATTGTTGGAAAAAAATCGTAAAAAGTTAAAAGAAAAATTAAATTGAAGTTTAGGCTTCCTCCTTTATGATTTTGGTCGAAGAAATGCGTAAACATTTTTTTTACTGCAAACCGGGTCCACGCAAAAAGGAACAAAAAAACCACGAAAAATTGTCATTTTCAAAGCCGGGTGCTAATTGTAAAAAAAATCGTACAAATTTTTTTAAAAAGCCAAAATGAAGGTATATTCCTCCTCTTTAAAATGCCATTTATTAAATTAGCCTAGGTCAACTACCTGCGAAATGGGATAGAAAACCGTTCCGGCACTCTTTTAAACTTTCGTCCGGCAATTTTTCGCCGGTAGTGTATTTCAAGAAAAAAAAACACCTTTTCCATATATTTCGAGAAAAAAAACACTTTTGCTACTAGACTAAATTTACTAGAAACGTATTTTTTTTTATCGATGGAAAAATAGTTTTAACCACCCCTCGATGAAAGGGGTATCGACGGGTGATTTTGCAGTTTCATCCACACCCAGTCCACCGATCCGAACGAAACAAAAACCAAAGTTCTTCTAATGTGAAGCGATGAAAAATCCACTATAGAAGTATTGAAAAAAAAATTGAATTAAGGGGTGACACGCCTATCTTTGAGGGGTGGTTTCACCCCTTAAAACCGTTTTCCCGCCGATAAAAAAATACGTTCCTAACAGTTTTCAATGCTTTATCACATATATGAGTTTCAACAAAATCGAAGGCGGACATTAAGTGGGAGAATCCTTTGATGAAGCTAAAAATTTGAGAATTTTCATGATTATTTTTTAAAGGAACGATTTCTTCGCCATATTTGAGTCTTAGGGTACGTTTTATTACTATTTCTGGCTATTGCATGGCATTTTTTTTATTAATCTTTAAAAATGACGAAGGTATGACACGGTCTTCGAAAGAAGAATTTTCAAAGCTGGCGCGACGTATAGATAAAAAACTAATCGACCGATTCTGATAAAATTCGGTACAAATATTCCTAACCTCATTGTCTGAAACATGACACTAAACGTTACGAAAAAAAAAAAATAAAAAGTATTTTTCTATTGCACCAAGTATCCATTTTTTTGGAAAATTCAATCTTGTTGTTTCAAAGCGTACCATTTCATCGATTTTCATCATTTCGCACTTTTTCTTGGTTCATATTCTGCATACGAGTGTCAATGAAAGGAAAATCTTCGTTGTTTTTTTTCACATTAATCCCGCCGACGCTACATGTCACGCCGTGCGACAACATCCACCGCAACCCGTTTAAAAGACCGTGCCAAACCTTTGCCACTTTAAAGATTGATAAAAATAAAAATAAAATACCATGTAACAGCCAAAAATAGTAATTAAACGTACCTTGAGTCTTAAAAATAGTGAAGGCATTTGACCTTACAAAAAAATTCTAAAAATCAGCAATTTTTCCCTCGCCTAAGGGTACTTCCCGCTCAAGTCACGTTCCTCGTCAGTATCCAAATCCAACGGAAATATCGAATTCATCCAAACCTCTCCCACAATGCTTCCTCACGTTTTTACCGGAACAATGAATTCGGCCGCGACGTGGCACCCGCATATGCACGACTATACGCGATTTTAATCGGCATTACACGGAGGAACAAATAACAGGAATCGTGTCTGGTTGAGCTCGCGGATTCCTCGCCGTCTGCCTATAGGTACACATACACCTCGCAACGGCCGCACGTTTGTTTTCCGGCCGCGATGTGCCCATGCGACATCGGAGAGTAGAGGCTCGAAATTATATGCTCTTTCAATGAACACGGTCGCCCGTGTCACGCGTTCATAATTATAAAAAAAAAAAAATACAAAAAAAAACAAATAAAACTATACACACAAATACACATACGTAATGACGTGTACGTCATCGGTACGCTAAAAACCGGAAGTTGCGCAACCGCGGTCACCCAAGTCTCCCGTTCACCGTTAAAATTTTGAAAAAAAAAAACGCATTAAAAAATAGAAAAAGATCCCAAAATTTGCCGATTTAGCGGGCGGATGACGAGGGCGAGTGTCACCCAACATTGTGGATGGGAATTCCTTGACCGCGGTTTTCTCGGACCTGCGCGTCACCCCGATGACTCCTTTGCTTTTCCTCCTTCGTTCTACTGGCGTGGCTTTTTCCATTTTTTTTTCGTTTTTTTTTCTTCAAATAATTCACCGAAATGAGAACGTCGCGCGGCACCGAGTTGTAAAAGAATCTTTACAGTCATCGACGTGATTTTGTTGCGCTATCTACACACACACACACACACACACACACACACACACACACACACACACACACACACACACACACACACACACACACACACACACACACACACACGCACGCACACACACACACACACACACACACACACACACACACACACACACACACACACACACACGCACGCACACGCACGCACGCACACACGCACGTACACACGCACGTATACACACACGCACACGCACACGCGCACGCACACACGCACACGCACACGCGCACACACACACACACACACACACACACACACACACACACACACGTTTAAATAACATTTTAAACAACATGATCTCGACGTAACGAAACCTCGATATAACGAACTTTCCTAGAGAATCGTTATTCGAGGTTCGAGGTGTGTAGAAACGTCTATATGGCCAGGTACACACGGGTGGAACATGAGCTTGAAGAGTATATATGACGAATATTCGTGAGACGGTGGAGCGCCTTTTGTGCGGGGTGAGAACGCACGCGGGAGAAGCTCCGGACCTGGGGGGAGAGAGAGAGTGTGTGTGTGTGTGAGAGAGACCGTGCTCTTTAATGGGACGTTATTAGCTTTATGATTGCGTTATTTATACGTCGGCCAATTACCGAGCTTTATGGACCCAGGCAACAGGAGAGAGACCTCGCTCGATGTAATAATAATGTCTCGGGTTGCCATGTAGTGGTGGTACGTATACACATACATGTGTATGGGGGATAGGTGATTTAGAAGAAATTCGAGCTCGAGGACCGTCCACAAAGTAGCCAATTGTCCCCAGACTCAACATTACGTGAGGCTTAACGTCTTGAAAATGACCTTTGGATATTTCTAAGCATATATGTATGAAGTCCATTTCAAGGAGCCCCAAATCGACGATTCGTTTAAACAGAAATTTGAGGAACATCCTCGAAAGAGTCAGATGTGCCGATAGGCAACATTGCATGGGTATAACGGCTTCAAAATACCCATTCCAGGTAAACACTATCTCAGATAATTATTCCCCTCACCATCATTGATTGTAGATTGCCAAAGTGGAAAAACTCACTCCTAGTGTCAAAAAACCCCTAACTTCAAATTTTTCCCCCCTACTCTGCTCTTCGGCGGCTGCGAACAACCGAAAAATGCACTCGGGCCATTTCTTGAAGCGGGACACCACTGTGGCGGGTAAAAAAATCGTTTTTTTTTGCTATACCTCAAAGTATACATGTACATGTATCTATACATACACGGGTATATATTCGAGAATATGTGAAAGAAATTCAAGTTAGAATATTGAAAATTGACCAAGTTGGAGGAGATGATTTTGTGAGAGCAGGTAATGCAACGATGTACGTATATTAAAACTTTCGGTTTTCATGTTAAGGGGTTACCCCAACTTGCGATTTTGAAAAAATCGATTTTTTTTTATTGCATTTTTTTGAAGTATAAGTATCTGAGAATATATCTTGAAAATTTCAAGTCGATCCGAACAAAATTGACTGAGATATGAGCGTTGAAAGAGAAGAATCCGTTGTGTAAACGACCTGAAATTGAAACTTTAAACGCGTTTTTCTCAAAATGGCATTTCTGAAGTCGGTGACCAAGATTACTCGAACACCAATGAACCGATCTTCTTGAAATTTTGCAGGCTTATTTAATACATTAAAATGTAGTCTTTAATCGTTCGATTTTTTTTTCGAAAAAAATGGCCGTTTTATAGCCAAAAAACGGCCGTTTTTTTCGTTAAAATCAAACCATTAACTTTGACTGTCCGCCATTTTGTGAAAAATGAATATTTTTTAAAATCCTTCGATTAAAGACTAGTTTATACTTATATTTGCCTAAATCCATCCGCATTTTTTTTTCAGATGATCCACTTCGCCGCAATGTTGGTCACCGCAAACCGTGTATATAAAAACATTATTTCATTGACGGCCATTTGCCACTAAACAATGTAATATTTTTCAATAAAAAAATTACTGAAAGTTCTTCAAGATGTGTTCTTCAAGATGGTATATTGATCGATTCAAAAAGTTTTGTAGTTTTCTTTAAAAAAATTCATGAAAAAGGCCTTTTTTTTGCGCTACAAGTGGGGGTAACGCCTTAATCTGCCCGAGTAGACTTTTCGCTTTTTGGCAGCCGCAGAAGGGCAAGGGGTGCGGGAAAAAAATTTGATAACAAAATAAAGAGTTCCTTTGACGCCAGGAGTGAGGTTTTCCGCTGTGGAAATCCATAATGAAATTTGGTGATGGAAATAGTTGGCCGAGTTGAGCTGAAATACCCCATATATATACATACATACAGGGTGTCTCTTTTATCTCGGCCACCAGAAATATCTCGTCAATTATCGACGTCACAAAAAAATGTTCCAGACAAAAGTTGTACGGTGTGAAGGGGACCATAAAACGCGACCATTTTTTTTTATTTCGGTGTAGGCGCTGACGCACAGTGAAGGTCACCTCTGCTTTTTCAAATGGAATGGTACATTTTTTTTTCAACCATTTTGTGGAGCACCTCAAGCCGCATAAAAAACATTCGGGGGTCAAAGTCGTTCAAGGTCATTCAAGGTCAGTATCGATGATACAAATCTAAATAGGTGACCTTGAATGACCTTGAACGACATTGATCCCCTAATGTGTAAAAAAAAGTACCACGCGTATCGTGCCAATTACTTTTGAAAGTTCCTTAGTTATTGTCGATTCATGTCATTTCTAAAAATGCCACGCGAAAAACCAAAAGCAGATGATTTTTTTTAAATCACATGAAGCCGAAAATCTCGAAAACCGTGGGACTTTTACTAAACTAAAATTCCAGCATACAGTAGGACATGATCTGACCTATCGACAGTTGCAGGATTATCCATTCACAACGGGACACCCTGTATATATATATATATATATATATTAAACGAGTAAGAGTATTTGAAAAACATCGATACATCCAGGTCGTCGGCTCGTCCGGAAAGGTCGAATTATAACATGCATTCGTGTGCACGAGCTCATGTACAACACGCGTTTCGCTCCATTCAGATTTCCGGCTTTTTTGCCTGCTTTTCTTCTTCATCGAAATATTTTTCGTTCCTTTTTTCACTGCATTTTTCCGAGCCACGATATCCGGCTTTTCATCGAGTGCGATCACGATCCCGCTACTTGCGGCTATTTATTTGTATTCACGTACGCATTTACAGTTGCTGGTCGACAAAGAAAAAAAAAAAAAAAACATTTACGCGACACAACATCCCTAAGAAAACTCGTCGTCGCGGAGTTTGCCCACAGTTTGGCGGTTTTTTTTCGTTTCTTTTTTGCTTCTTGCATGTGAAAGTCTGGCACGTCATTGATGGGGGTGAAATGTGTGTGCGGCCCTCGGTGAAATCTTTTTGGGTTTTGCTCCAATGGTGCGATATATATATATATATATATATATTGCGGCGTTTTCGACAATGGGCGGACGTTCAGTACATTACATTATCGGGAGGCACAAGACTAATATATATATATATATATATATATATATGCGTGTGTGTTACATATACACGCGCTTTTTTGTGATTTACTCTCTCTCTCTCTCTTTCTTCCTACACCCTGTGCGAGATCCCCATTGTTGGATATACAAACATCTGCGCTTGTAATACAAACCGCTAATAAAAAGATCGGGCGTGTAAGAAAGTGGGACGAGTGGATGAAGAGTCTGCTTATTTGTAAGCCATGAGGGTTGAATAGAAAATTGGGCCACCCGTGGGCGATTTTGATGAAATGGAGCGTATCTATGTTTTTCAATAATTGACGACTGCTCTGAGAGCATTGACATTGGAATTTACAACCATAAAACTAGATATGCAGTACCGGTCAAAAGTCTTCGATGGCTTCGTATAATTGCTAAATCATATTAGAATAATATAATTTATTTCATTAATAAAAAATTATAGAGAATTTAATAGACGAGGGATTGGATAAATTAAAAAGAAAGACGATAGAGAAATAAAGAGAAGAGATTCGAAAATCGACGTGTAATAGGTTATACAAGGCGATAGTAGAAAACGACGAAGCTCCATGGAAGTATTTGGTGGCGAAAGATGTTAAGGGGTTACCCCCACTTGCGATTTTGAAAAAAATCGATTTTTTTTATTGCATTTTCTTGACGTATAAGTATCTGAGAATATGTCCTGAAAATTTCAAGTCGATCCGAACAAAATTGACTGAGATATGAGCGTTGAAAGAGAAGAATCCGTTGTGTAAACGACCGGAAATTGAAACTTTAAACGCGTTTTTCTCAAAATGGCATTTCTGAAGTCGGTGACCAAGATTACTCGAACACTAATGAACCGATCTTCTTGAAATTTTGCAGGCTTATTTAATACTTAAAAATGTAGTCTTTGATCGTTCGATTTTTTTTTCGAAAAAAATGGCCGTTATATAGCCAAAAACGGCCGTTTTTTTCGTTCAAATCGAACCATTAACTTTGACTGTCCGCCATTTTGTGAAAAATGAATATTTTTTAAAATCCTTCGATTAAAGACTAGCTTATACTTATATTTGATTAAATCCATCCGCATTTTTTTTTTCAGATGATCCACTTCGCCGCAATGTTGGTCACCGCAAACCGTGTATATAAAAACATTATTTCATTGACGGCCATTTGCCACTAAACAATGTAATATTTTTCAATAAAAAAATTACTGAAAGTTCTTCAAGATGTGTTCTTTAAGATGGTATATCGATCGATTAAAAAAGTTTTGTAGTTTTCTTAAAAAAAAATTCATGAAAAAGGCCTTTTTTTGCGCTACGAGTGGGGGTAACGCCTTGAAGGAAAGGATAAGGAAACTTGGGCGAGGATGAGGTGTGGAAATATTGGAAGGGATGGAAAAAAGGGGGAAGTGGAATGGACTTGTAGGATATGCAAACGAGAAAGAGAATCAATGGAGCACCTGATTACGTGTGAAAAAGCAAGAGAGGTAATATCTAAAGAAGCAAAAACATATATAGTGGAGTGGGTAAAGGGGGAAAGGGATGAGGGGGGATTAGAAGATAGATTAAGGCAGGATTCTACTTTGAAACCATGAAAAAAACGCTATTTTCGTGAATTTTTTCTGAGAATACTATTAAAGATATCGATACGGGGTTTAAACTGTTCAATAAATACACTCTTTAAGTACATAAAAACAATTTTTTTAATGTATTTTATTCATTTTTTGTACACGTAAAATATGTTTAAAGCCAACGCCTCGAAAAACAGGTACCGTTGCCGTGGTCGTGAAATCTTCCCGACGGATGGTCTGAAACAAAAAGATCAAATAGTTTCATGTTCAGTATGTCTTCAGGAACCGACCTAACTAGAATATTTTATATACGTGCAAAATTAACAAAATGGCGGCTAAAATACGAAAAAAATGCGTTTTTTGGTCTTTTTTTGCAATAAAAAAATAGTTCTAATCAAAATTTTAAGTTGATTGTAGTTAGGTCGGTTGGTACACACATATAGAATATGTGTTCCAAATTTCATAAGGATCGATTCAGTACTTTTTGAGTTATCACGACCACGGTACTTGAAAATGTCGTTTCGAGAAAAACGCGTTTAAAGTTTTGGTGAGTGATAAATCGTAGAAAAAATTATCTTACCCTCAATCAGCGATGCCTGGGCCATATAATATGCCTTCGACGTGTTCCAGGTAGGTGTTTTCATCCAATTTCAAAGTTTCAAAGTTTCAAAGTAGAATCCTGCCTTAATAGGGATGCTGAGAGGGGAGATAGATGTAAATATGTGTACTTTTTTTAGGGAAATAGAAAGAATTTTTTTAGGGAAATAGAAAACTTCCCTAAAACTTTTTTTAGGGAAATAGAAAGAGTGTAAGAAAAGAGGAACGGTGTTAATGGAGAGACGGAACGAAGAGTGTGACAAAAATTAAAAATAATAAAACAGGAAAGATATCAGTTAGATTGTAAGAAAGCGATGTTAAACGGTGTAATGGTATTGTAAAAACTTCTTCTAAAGGAGAAAAGATAAGTTAGATTGTAAGAGAGCGATGTGCAACGGTATGACAACTTTGTAAAAAGCCAAAAAGGCGATGCAAATAAAACTTCTTACTACTAATTTATTTCATTTCTTAACGCGAAAAGGGCTCTAAAAAATAGCTCTAAAAAATAAATTATATTATTCCGAGATAATTTTGAAATTATCCTGTGATCGAAAACTTATGATTGGCACTATATGTATATATAACTCTGTACGACACGATGGAATAACAATAGGTATACGTTAAAACTCAGGAAATTATATAATTAAGTATACAATATATTAATGCACTTTACGGGGAGTGAAAGTCAAAACTGCATTGGAGGACCTAGAAGAGGGATATATATGGAGAGCGATAGCAAACGATGATAGACGAGAAATGGAAAGAATAATAGAAAGGGGTACGATAACGAAAGTCGACCAAGAAATACAACAGGTTTGGAGCAACATTGAAAAATCGAGGTATTGGCCGCAATACAAAAGCAGGAAGAACAGCATAGAGAGCGGAATGTATTGGGAGGATTCAAATATATTAGGGGAAACAAAGAAAAACTTGGGCAAGATTACGATAAAAAGTACAGGGTTTGTAAAAAATGAGTAAAAAATCTAATGCATATATGTACGTGCAAAAAAGCCAAGGAGAAAAATTTAAAAAGAAATAGTAAAAAAAAAGAATAGAAATACGAAAATATTGTAAGAGGAAACATATATGTGGGGGCCATCTTCTGTGTACACACCCTAAAGGAGTATACCTGGAATAATAAAACTACCACTGCTATTAATGCATTTGATATATACACTAGCCGCAAAAATTAAAGGATATGAAAAAAAATCAGAAATTTTTCACTGATTTTCAGAGGGCTGTCACGATGTGAAAAATGCTCGTAAGCAAAAATAAAAAAAAGCAAATTAAAGCTTCAAGTCTCTAGTTTTGAGATCGTGGGGTCAAATATTTTTAGCGTTTACCATTTCAGAGTAATCACAAAAAAACCAGGAAAAATGTTATTTTCCAAATTTTTGCTCTTCTCTCGAGAGGTGCACGGGCGTCAATGATTTTTTTCGGTAATTTCATTTAGAAAAACTCTTTTAGCTTGATTCTTTCCCTTTAATTTGAGCGGTCGGAGAGCTCTGTACAATGGTTTTTCGTCAAGTTATCGGTGTTCAAAGCAAAAAAGACACTTTAACTTTGATCATCAATTACTCGGGAACTAATGGTCGTAGAGAAAATAAAGGGAGGGTTCTGAAAACTTTAGAGTATTCTCTATAAGTTGCTTTTATTTTCTTTCAAGAACTTTTTTTTTTCGATTCGAAAAATTTGTTTTAAAAAATTGTAAAAAAAAGCTTTTTACGATTTTTCGTTCAACTTAGGATAATTGTGCAAGTAATGAACAGACGAAGGATAATTTTCATTTTTCTTTTACGTCAAAGTATCCCAAACAAACCCACGAAAGTTCAAACCGCTGCGATTTTTTTCCATAGTGCTCCGAATGATTGAAATTGCAACTTTTGCTGAAAAGTCAATTAAAATATAAATTTTTCTAATATTATAATAATATTGTATTAATATATTATAGGTATTCTGTTATATTGCGTTTCACATATTTTAATGATTATATCATATTTTATGTACCATAATAAGTATATTATTTTACGTACCATATATTGCGATATATCACAATGATAGTATTATTATATTAAAAATACATTATAATTATTCAATTAGGTATTAACATATTAATAGATTACAAATTCATTCTCTAGACTTCAAAATAAAATTCTCAAATTTTCGTGGTCAATATTACTTCGAGCAATATGTGGCGCCGTTCTTCAAAAAATATTGATATATCTGTTTTCACGCTTTCCGGATTCTCGTGCCGAGGTTTCGGGATTTCTGACGGGGCGTACGATTCGTCAGTCGCTGAAAGTCCCAGGTAGAGTTCGAGTATACCTACTATGAGCTGGGTACAAGTGTATGAATATATATATATATATATATATATATATATATATATAAGTATATTTCGAGAGCCGAGATTATTTGTTTTCCAGGCTGATCCCCATGAATTTACCTCCATATAAGCTATCTCAAGACGGGCTTATTTTATCGTTCGTCAACAATTCGCGTTTCATTTGTTCGTTTCATTTTTTTTTGGCTTCGTCCGAGCGCTGTCAGCTGGTATGGGTGCGGTTAATTTAATAACCACTCCCTTTGACGATTATTAATCAGAATTTTTATAACTCTCGGGCCACGTCACACATACGTTGATTGCTAACGCACGATAAGGACTTATAATAATAATAATGCATGAACGAGTGCGTGCTAGAAAAAAGACTTTCATGTTCGTCTGCTCGGCGTTTTTATTCGTTTCGATTTTTGTGTGTATTTTTAAAACTTCGTTTTTATTTCATTTTCATTTACGCTTTGTTCAAATTTTAAATACTTTCAATTCATTTATTTATTTCGTTTTTATTCGAAGTGATTTTTGTGTCCATTTTTTTAAGTTTTTAAAAATTTCATTTGATATACTATTTTTATTAAAATTTTTAATACTTTTAATTAATTGATTTACTTGCTTTTATTTTATTTACCCGTATCATTGAAAAATTGTAAATATTATAATGAAATTTGAGTGATGGTGATTAATTTTTTTCATCGGTGGTAATTGAATTTCGCAAGACTCGAAGGAAAAAACAATATGTAGAGATATTATTTTTTAGTACTGACGAAACGGGTGGCTTTTAATTAATATATATAGCACGTTATACTTAAGGGGGTGTTAGACTTGACCATGGCCTACTAGAATGTCAAATCCTGCCCTGAGACAAAAATCAGATGGTTCAAAGATGTTTGCACTTTTTTTATTTTACAAAATTCCCTGACCTTGCATAATCTTATTGTTGCGTTTTCGATAAATTAATTTTCTGTAGTACTCTTCAGTATCGAAATGGTATAGAATAGTTGTCTTCTCTTGGGAGCGCCCTAGGGACATTATTTTCATTAAGCAGAAAACTGTAAACGAACTTTTTTTTGGGATACCTCTAACATTTTTCAGAAACATTTTGTATGCAATAGAAGAAGCAAGTATACAAAACTATTTCGATACCAAAAAGTATTTCGAAAAGGTACTTTGTCAAAAAAAGCAGTGGGAATATCATGCAATGGATTTTGCGAAATTTAAAAAAGCCCATACGTCTCAAAAACGGTAGGGTTTTTCCTCAAGGCAGTATTTTAGACTGGAAATGTAAAAATTCGATTTTTGGCATTTTCTGTACAAATAAATGCGCAAAAGAAAATTTCGAAATTCCCAATATTGACATGTTATAGCGATTGAAAATGAGACCAGAATAGGATCGACCGGACGGAGCAGCGGATTTCAAGAACTGCTCGCAGGGAAGGAGCTTCAGAAAATCATCATTTCGAAGTCGAGTTTTTCACGCGTTTTTCTCGAAATTACTTTTTTCAACCTGGGTGACATAAAATCTCGAGTTCTATTATTCAACCGATTGATTTCAAATTTAGTATGGACCTTCAATATATGTCCCTTTATCGTCCTTACCTCGGGTATTGCGAAATTATTATTATAAGTATCTAAACAAAAAAATTTATTAAAAAAAATAAAAACTTAAAAAATTAGGGCAAAAAATTAATTTTTTTCAGACAGTCGCGACGAACATTTTTTTTCTCTTTGGCACCTGCCATAATGACACTATTATAGATAAAGAAAATTGGTTTTGTTTCTGTTTCGGATTAATGGGAGCTTTGGAGTAATGTCAACCGCCTCAACCTTTTTTTCCACAGCCATATTTAAGGCCCATAACCTTTCCAATGCTTATATTTTTTGCACAATTTTTTTTTGTAATATCTTGCAAAATTAATGGAAAGAACGTAACAAAATGGTTGGTAAATATATATATATACATATATATATATTTACAAAGCTCGAAAAAATGACTGAAATTTAGGTCTCTAGACTAGAACCCCTCGTTAAGGCCAAATTTGATATTTTAGTACGTCATGATCCAAAATAGTGCCCTCTCAAATATGACGGGATATCAATGGGAAACCCTGTATATGTAATCGAATAAAAATATACTTCCTTTTCGGGAAATCAGTCCGGCCAAAGAAGCAAAAACCCGTGAATTATTTCGTTGAAATTCTACCACTTTTTTTGCGATTCCCGAAAATGGGTACTAGTTGATCAACCGGCAAAAGTTCACAGGGTAAGTTTATCGTATTTCCAAAGGTGAAATATCTCAGTGAGGTAACTCCTCGCAGTTTTCACGCACCTTGAAGGAAAAAAAAATCCTCTGTTGGCCCGCACCTTCTCGTACCTTCGGGGACCACCAAGAGCCCCCCTTGGCAATCGATACTTTACGATCGCGAAGGCGAGCTTCGAGAGATTCTCGCGCGCGAGAGGGCCTCTCGCTCTTCTCTTCCGGTATAAATCGACCACACCTCCGGATTGTCTCCACGCACACAGATTTGCCGCGTTCGTGCATTTAATTTAAGGCATACTCAATGAAAGTTCCACAAAAGTAGGTCGAAAAAATACGAAAATAAAAAATACAAAAATCAAAATAAAAATCCGAAAAAGTGCAAAACAGAAAATAAAGGATGCAAAAAAATACCCAAATAACAATAAAAAATCCGAAAAAATACGTAAATAATAATTTTGGAAAAAACGAAATAATATGAAAATAGAAGAAAAAAATCAAAATATAGAAAAAGTGCAAAAAAGAAAATAAAAAATACGTAAAAATAGAAAATATCGAAAAATACAAAAAAATACGTAAACGAAGAGAAAAAATTCAAAAATTACGAAACTCAAAAAAGGTCGACTATCAATTATTAAATTCTACACGAACTATAACTGACAATATTTCCATTCGGTATACGGGGAACCCTCTAGGTGACCGCGCGTTACTCCGAGCCCTGTTGAGCGGTCACCCATCCGAGTACCGGCTCGGACCAACCCCCCTTGACACGAGAGACCGCGCAGCGCCTACACCGATGTAAGAAAATATATATATATAAAAAATGAAAAATTAAAGAAAAAAAAAATATGAAGATAAGTGCATAAAATGGGCGTACCCCGTTCGTACGTGCCATGCGGTTGACGTTGCCAGTACACTCTGTAGAGCTCTGTATTACTTGCCATTAAATGGTCGAACGAACGACCCACGCGCGTGCAACGATAGCACACGATATTTTCGCGTATTCTCGGCCCCTTGGCCAATGAGAGAATTGCGCTTCGTCAAGAAGCGAGAGAGAGAGAGAGAGAAGAGGAAAGATAGAGTTAAATAAACGAGACGACAGGAGGGAAAGCTATGTCTATATATCCCAAACGTAATATATATATATATATATGTATATATGTATATATGTATATATGTATATGTATATATGTATATATGTATATGTGTGTATATATATATATATATATATATATATATATATATATATATATATATATATATATATATATATATATATATATATATATATATGCACGTGTGCAATGGGTGCATGTAAGGGTCCAGGGACTGGAAACAGGATATGTAGGCGCCGACGTCTTGGTTCGCGTTTCCGTGTAGGAAACCCATAAACCGTGCCGTGTCGGTTGAGATCTCTTTTTTCTTTTTTTTCCTCTCTTTTTATTTATTTTCTTTCTCTTTTTTTTCTTTCATCATACGCGCAGAAGAAATCCCCCCGCCTCTGTACCGTTAAACCGAGACAGATCGAAAAGATAGGTTCATTCGGCAATACCACTCACTTGCTGGCTACAATATAAATATATTGTACGTACGTTGATGAGACGTATCGAACGCAATTTTATTGAGAACCCCTCCCCCCGGCCGTTGGTCTCGAAAGATTGGGCAATGATTGAAAGGGGTGAATTGTGCTGGGCATTCGTGGTCCTGGGTCTCGGGGTGCAGTTCGTAGTATGGTTGCATAGAAAAAAAGAAATGGTACAAAATAGAGGGGCTGCACAGTTCGCATTGGACTGGAGCGATTGCACAGCGATATTTACTGAAAAACAGTGCTCAAAGTAAATTATTACAGTTCCTATACTGTCCGCTTTGGACTCGAACCGCTCTACTGTATATTTTACTGGAACACACAGTCCAAAGTACAGTGTAGTCAAAAGTAAATTTTGACAGCTCAACACTGTAATATAAATGTAACAACACTTGTAATGTGACAGTTGGTTAATCTGTATTATGTACAATGAATGCGCCAGTTATATCGACAGAGTTTACGTAGACACACAAAAAAAAGTTTTAATTCAATAACTCTTTAGAAAAAAATCCGTACACTTTTTGTTCAAATGGGAAAGTATAACGGCCTTGAAAAGATGCGTCGATCGAGTATTTGATCATTACTCTGTCAGGCAAATGATTTGTATCCTTATATAATATGTACACCCCCCAAAAAATGATTAACGTACAAAAAATGGTTCATTGAATAACTCAAAAACATAATTTTCTCTATATTTTTGTTTCTATGGACCACGCATTAATTTTGATTTTCCAAGCCCTCTCGGTGGTTCAAAATTCAAAATTAAATTCTGGGAAAACTATTGACCGCACGAATTCGCCGCCGTGGAAGAATTTGTAGCTTAAACCCTCAGCTACATTCTTGTCCACAGCGCCAAACTCGTATTTCTTTATTTTCGGTCAATAGTTTTCCCAGAATTTCATTTTGAATTTTCTACCCCTGAAAAGGGGTTCGAAAAAGCAAAATTCAAGGGCGGTCCATAGGAACGAAAATATAGAGAAAATTATTCTCTACATTTCGTACATTTAAACCATCCCCGAAAAAAAAGATTGTTTTTGGGTTATTCATTAATCAATTTTTTTGTTTATACTTCAAAAATTCTTTTGGGGGTGAAGATATTATTGGAGAGGGATGATCAAATACTCGATCGACGTGTCTTTTCAAGGGCTACAATGTTCCCATTTGAACAAAAATCGTATGAATTTTTTCTAAAGAGTTATCGAACGAAATCTGAAATCCGAAATTTTTCAAAGGCATACTTGGATTTAGCACGCGTGACACCTAGAAAATCACCTGTCAAAAACTAGCCTTCTTCGAATTTTTTCCGATTCCAATATACAGCACGACTGTACTATGTGATTGAACAATTGGAAGATTTTTATGCAGTTAAGGGAGACTTTGTCCTTTGTGCCCAGCGGGAGATGTTAGCGGCTCAACATGAGCAGCTAGAAGAAGAGGAGGGATGCACATTTTTGTAAACACATTACAAAACTTTAAACGCGTTTTTCTCGAAAACACGTTTTTAAAAATGGCTGACATTCTCCTGACCGCTGTAATTGACATATCGACCTGAAATTTCGAGAGCATACTCAGAAAATACGTCTTCACGGAATGACGGATCGTTTTTTCGATAGATACATTTTTGCGTTTATTATTTATCTTTTTATGCGAAAAAAAACGCGAAAATTCGATTTTTTTTAAATTGCCGCCATTTTCCGAAATTTGTACTAAACGAAAAACCCATCCGTCATTCCATGACCAAAGGGTCACAGATTGATAATATGCTTTGAATTTGTGTTTCAGATCAACGGAGAGGGGGCAGTGATGTCAGCCGTTTACCTCCCGCGATTTGAGGACCTGTTTTCGCGGAGCTGCAACGGCCGCCATTTTAGTTATTTAAAAAAAAAAAAAAATTTGAACGTTCTGTATATCATGAATAAAAGCAAGAAAAACCCGCACTCGAAAAGCTTTACTCGTTTCCTTTAAAAAAAAATAAAATGTAAACACCTGAAATATGGCACTCCAAGGACAAAGTCTCCCTTAAAGAACTTAGTCATTTTACATTCAATAAAAAAAATAGTGATTTTTCATGCAATTGAGGGAATAGGATAGGGAATAGGAAAAGAAAAGATTGATTTTTCATTTCATTGATAAAATTAGGCAATTTCTACGCGATTGGGGAAATTGGATAATTTATATATAGATAACGGATTTAAATGATTTTTATGCAATTAAAAAATTGATCATTATCCATTCAATAAAAATCAGGCAACATTTTATGCAATTAAGAAGCTGGATAATTTTTCATTCAATTAAAACAGATTAGGCAATCGTTGTGTAATTTTAAAAAAATAGATGAGTCTTATGCAATTAAAGAACTTTGTTAATTTATGTGCAATAAAAAAATGCATTCGTTCCAAAAATGTTTATTTTTTAATTTTTCAAAAACAAATTATTAATCCATTGATGACCATTGTTATCGCTATAAATAATTGAACGGCAAAGACTAATTTCCATTAATATCGTAAAATAAGGGTTTGATTTTGCATTGTTACCCTTACGGTTCCTGCATTGGCCAATCGGAACTTGAAGTCCGTGTACATCATGGAGTATCACGCGCGGCGCATTGAAAGCATTTGCTCTTAGGGGAGTGGGGCAACCACCGCAGCCTTTGCGGTTGGATACAAAACTAATTTTCACGAGAGATTTAAAAACCGATTTTGTTTTTGTTACAGCAGCTCTCGAGGAATTCAAGGGCAATGGATACACCTGTATGGTCTCCCGGTGCATTTGTATAGCGCAGCACGCTCAATTCTTCAACATCCCGAGAGAGCAAGAGAGAGAGAGAGAGAGAGAGAGAGAGAGAGAGCGCACCAAAACGACTCAAAAGACGCCAAAGAAATGAAAGAGGAAGTGAGAGAGAGAAACTTTCTAAGATGGGCTCAGGGAACTCTTAAAGTGCCGCGGTCTTTCGATAATTAGAGGGCGGCCATTGTTACACACCCGGCGGAAGGAAGAGAGAAAGAGCAACCATTCAAGCGAGAGTGAGATAGAGAGAGAGAGAGAGAGAGAGAGAGAGAGAGAGAGAACGAAAGGAAAGAGAAACGAGACGAACTCTGAGAGCTCGACACAGCTGAAAATGAAATGGAACGAGGAAACGAAAAAAAAGAAATCATTTGCCTGAGATCTTCCGTGCCCTCTCGCGCACTCGGGTCTCATTGCCCAGCTCGGGAATGCCACGTGATTTTTTTTAAGTGCACACGATCTCGGTAGAAAATTAAAAAACGTGCGATCGGTCCGAATATGTATGTGTATATATATATATATATATATATATATATATATATATATATATATATATATTGGAGTACAACTTTGCAGTGACCGTTTTACTTAGAGAGCCACTGCGGCCGAAGTAGTGGCCCTAGCTCAATAAAAAAGTGGCATTTTAAACTAGAGGCTCTGCCAATGTAAACAATTTATAAAAGCTAACGGATACGTGTATGCATTATAAAGTTATAGGCAAACATGGCAACCTACGAGCCGAATTTTCAGCATTTGCGGGAGGTTATGATTTACTTCTTCAACATCAAGAAATCTGCGGCTGAGGCCCACCGTTTGCTTGTAGATGCTTACGGGGAGGATTTTATTAGTGAGAAAACGTGTCGGCGGTGGTTCATCGACGCCCAAACCGAATATTCACGGATCCAAAGTGATGCTGTGTATCTGGTGGGACCAGCTGGGCGTTGTGAACTATGAGCTGCTCAAACCATCCGAAACCATCACAGGGGAACTCTACCGACGTCAGTTGATGCGCTTGAGTAAGGCACTCAAAGAGAAACGGCACAATTCAACGAAAGACATGACAAGGTGATACTGCAGCATGACAATGCCCGACCCCATGTTGCAAATGTCGTGAAAAAGTACTTGGAAACGCTGAAATGGGAGGTTTTATCCCACCGGCCGTACTCTCCAGACATTGCCCCTTCCGACTATCACTTGTTCCGGTCAATGGCACACGATTTGGCTGACCAGCATTTCGGTACTTACGAAGAAGTCAAAAATTGGGTCGATTCCTGGATTGCCTCCAAGGACCAATACTTTTATCGACGCGGGATTCGAATGCTACCTGAAAGATGGGCCGAGGTCGTAGCTAGCGACGGGCAGTACTTTGATTAAAAAATATGTAGCCACTTTTTTATAATAGAGCCTTAAACTTTTGAAAAAAACGGTCACTGCAAAGTTGTACTATATATATATATATATATATATATATATATCATATATATATATATATATATATATATATATATATATATATATATTGGGAAAAAAAACTTTTGAAAACAACGGTCACTGCAAAGTTGTACTATATATATTGGGAGTACAACTTTGCAGTGACCGTTTTTTTCAAAAGTTTAAGGCTTTATTATAAAAAAGTGGCTACATATTTTTTAATCAAAGTACTGCCCGTCGCTAGCTACGACCTCGGCCCATCTTTCAGGTAGCATTCGAATCCCGCGTCGATAAAAGTCTTGGTCCTTGGAGGCAATCCAGGAATCGACCCAATTTTTGACTTCTTCGTAAGTACCGAAGTGCTGGTCAGCCAAATCGTGTGCCATTGACCGGAACAAGTGATAGTCGGAAGGGGCAATGTCTGGAGAGTACGGCGGGTGGGATAAAACCTCCCATTTCAGCGTTTCCAAGTACTTTTTCACGACATTTGCAACATGGGGTCGGGCATTGTCATGCTGCAGTATCACCTTGTCATGTCTTTCGTTGAATTGTGGCTGTTTCTCTTTGAGTGCCTTACTCAAGCGCATCAACTGACATCGGTAGAGTTCCCCTGTGATGGTTTCGGATGGTTTGAGCAGCTCATAGTACACAACGCCCAGCTGGTCCCACCAGATACACAGCATCACTTTGGATCCGTGAATATTCGGTTTGGGCGTCGATGACGGAATATGACCAGGCAGTCCCCATGATTTTCGGCGTTTAGGATTATCGTAGTAAACCCACTTTTCATCTCCAGTCACAATCCGGTGCAAAAATCCCTTCCTTTGTTGTCTTTGGAGCAGTTCCCGCAAATGCTGAGAATTCGGCTCGTAGGTTGCCATGTTTGAGTGCCAATAACTTTATAATGCATACACGTATCCGTTAGCTTTTTAAAATTGTTTACATTGGCAGAGCCTCTAGTTAAAAATGCCACTTTTTCTATTGAGCTAGGGCCACTACTTCGGCCGTAGTAGCTCTCTAAGTAAAACGGTCACTGCAAAGTTGTACTACTAATATATATATATATATATTGTACTATATATATATGGGCACACACACACACAGCCTTGGGAAGAAATACTGGAGATTCAAATATTTTGTCAGCTAGAAAATCATTTCTAAAATCAAAAAAGTTAATAGGGCCTACAAAATATCAATAAGATTGAAAATAAGTAGATTTATTTTTCTCCACGACTCATACTCTTATCTTTTCGCTCTCGAAATATTTTGGCATAAAGTAATAACGGAGGGTGTTTAATAATATTAGCCAGGACTATATGTGTGTGTGTGTGTGTGTGTGTGTGTGTGTGTGTGTGTGTGTGTGTGTGTGTGTGTGTGTGTGTGTGTGTGTGTACAGGGTTACATGTCATTGGTCACGATGCCGTGAGAAGGGTTGCGGACATGTCTTCCGCTATCAAAAAACCCAGCAATGCTTTCTGCAAAAGTGAACCATTTTCGAGAAATTATTATTTTTTTTTTTCCAGTGACGAGTAGGCAACTTTGAATATTAATTTTTTTAAACTGTTATAAGGAATTACATTTTTTTGTTACTTGTACTTTGAGAACACAGTAAGAATAATGATTAGCCTTGCAGAGCTTTGGCCTCCTAATTGCAAAATGATTGCAGATTATTCTTATTTTATTATCGATAATTGTTTCTTACTGTGTCCTCAAATTAAACATAACGAAATCGTTTGTTTTCATACGACAGTTTCTTAAAATACATTTTCAAAGTTGCCTCCCCCAGTTAAATAAAAATAATAAAAATCATAATATCTCGAAAATGCTTTGCTTTTGCACAAAACATTACTCGGTTA
>OZ023318.1:52947850-52971664 GCA_964007375.1 Ophion obscuratus | reverse complement strand
GACTCATCGCGGACGTTACCTCGAACGCGCACTGTGGTCCCGGTTTTTTATAATGAGCCTGCGGATAGCCGAGTCTCGTAATTGACCGGAGCATAAATTTACGAATAAAGTGGGCGTGGCGTATCTTTTTGATTAGGATTAGTCGAAGGAGGCAGACAGAGAAAGAGAGGGGGGGGGGGAGAGAAGATTATTTCGTGGAGCCCCTGGCGCGCGAGATTTGAATGAATCGGTATTTACGTGTGGACGATCGACATTATTTATAAATAATCATCGCGGTCTGGAAAAAATGATAAATTGCAAAGTAGTCAGACGGCGAGTGAAAAAAAGTCGGAGGGGGGGGTGGGACACTACGGGGGTGGAGGATCCGGTGGAAATTTGGATCACTACTTTAGGTCAATAAATCTGGGGCAGTCGATGCGCTAATTTTATTGTGCTGGATTTGACCCGGTTTTGGCGAAGTAGCGATGTTTTTTTTTTTCGTCTCAATTTCGACCCAGCGATGTCATGGTTCTGAAGTTTGGATCGTTGGAATTTAACGAGATTAAATTTTTTTTGTTGTTTTTAATTTTTTTCGTGTATATTTCGTCCTCTAGAATATCTGGGAGGCCCTGCAGAAAGGTAAAAAAAATTGGTGTACCAGTAGCGAACCTTGTTGAAGGGTTAAAAGTGAACAAAATTAATATCTCGGGTGGTACGGACATTCTTATTTTTTTTCGTTGCGTTGTCAATTCTGCGAGCCTACGAGAGGCCACGAAAGAATATTAACGATTTTTAACTTCCGGAATCCACCCTTATCGGGGGGCGAAAAATGGAAAAAATTGTCGCGTCGGCGCTAAAGACATTCTCGTCTCCAGTCGGATGTCAAGATTATGCTGAATATTTTTATCGCGCGTACAACAAATTAATGAAGTATTTGAAAAAATAATTGAGTGTTTAAAAAATTTTGTTTGACTTTAAATGGTCGACTAAAAAATTAATCAACCCATGCAGAAATTTTGACCGGGATACCCTATGTCCGATCAGATCCCGATCACGATTTGTCATGGATTCCCCAAAACCGGTATCCCGGTTAGAATCCAACTTGCATCAGTATCGGCATATGTACGACGACGATGGCATCATTTTGAAAATTTTGGCATCACGTGTATTTTCTGTATTACTATGGAATTCCTATCTATAGATAGGAATTTCTGTCTATAGATTCCTATCTATAAAATTCCAATCTATAGATAGGAATTACATAGTAATACCGAAAATACACGTGATGCCAAAATTTTCAAAATGATGCCATCGTCGTCGTACATATTCCGATACTGATGCAAGTTGGATTCTAACCGGGATACCGGTTTTGGGGAATAAGTCTCTGTTTATACCCACCGACATGTCGGTGGGTATAAACATGTATTTAAGACAAATTAAAATCAAATTCACAATGATTAGATTAAAATTTACACCAACCGTGAGTTCTTACGTATTTCGAGAGAAAACATTTCGTCGAGGCAAAGAAATTTTTGCAAAAAAAGTTGTGAGTTTCAAATATTACATTATAAATATGAAAAAAATCACAAAATGAGTTGTGAATTTCCTCAAGTTGAAGAAAATAAAAATCGAATCCACGACAGTTATATTAAAATTTACACCACAAGTGTAAACGTATTTTGAGAGAAAACATTGTGTTGAGGCAAAGAAATGTTCGCACAAAAAGTTATGTGCAAAAATTTCTTTGCCTCGAGGCAATGTTTTCTCTCAAAATACGTACGAACTCACTTTTGGCGCAAATTTTAATCTAATCATTTTGAATTTGATTTTAATTTGTCTTAAATACGAAAAAATTCACAACTAATTTTGTGATTTTTTTTGTATCCATAATTTCATCATACATTTGCATTCACAGATTTTGATGTGAATCTTTTTTAATTCACATCAAAATCTCGCGATGAGCGCGATCTGCCATTTGAATCTTTGGACAATTTTTTTTTTACTGATAGTTTAATGCACCAAAACTTTATAAATGTTATTTATTTTTATAATAACTTAACATGTCATAATTCCATTTTTGACATTTTATTTCAGCCTGTATTCGCCCGTGATCCTTCCCAGATTCCTCAATGATTCCATGGGCAATCTATTTAGAGTCATTAAAGGATCCGGTTCTGGATCCTTAATGGAATCCAGTTTACGGATCTTACATTTAGTCTTCGAATCTGATCCGATATCGGACTAGATCCCGACTGGGAGCCCGGGATACAAGTCAGAATCCAGCTGTATCCCAGCCAAAATTTCTGCACGGGAAGCGGTTAAAAAATTGATTGAGCCTTTAAAAAAAAAACTGTTCGTTTGGCTGTAAATGCTCGATGATAAAATGAATCATGTTTTCTGAAAATTGAGGGGTCAGTCGACTTTGAAAATTTCAAAAAATCGAAAGCAAGCAAGACTTGAAGAAATCGACGATGATGAGCAATCAGAAGGGATTTTGTACGGTGCAGGAATTGCCGATTGAGTTTAGGTTAAAACTTTTCATAGTATAAACTTCGAACGTGGTTTTTCTCGAAACAACATTTTCAAAATCTAGCTCCATCGTATCTCTAAAACTATAATAGACCGATTCTCTTGAAATTTGAACCACATATTGTAAGCATGATTCGCAACAAGATGACCCTGGATGGTTTTAAAATTTTGATTTTTAATTTTTTTTTGCGAAAAACTGCGAAAAACACGTTTTTTTTACTTTTTTCGTTTTTCATATGTCATTTTTTTATTTTTCGATAAAACTTTATATCCGAGGGTCATTTTGTAGCTGGTGTCATACTGAATCTAATGGACTTTGATTTTTTTTTGTTTTAGACAAGCCGTTGCCGAGTCGTGATAGAGCTACCTAGCCCACCTACTTTTGAGGCGTTGCGTTAAACTATAGTTTTTGTACTTAAAAATGAATAAAAATGAATTAAATATTTTTTTAAAATGTATTTCAAGACTTTATTTATCAAGCCCAATAACTTTTATTTTCGTTTGTTTTATAAAATCCTCAAAAAAAAATCGCGAAAATAGCCTTTTTTCGTGGCTCCAATGTGGACTGGCCCCTTGATGGAAATTTAGAAAAAAATTCGTTCGAGTTCAAATGCTTGATGCAAAAAAAGTAACAAAACATTTCCAATATAAATTGAGCCTATGATGAAAAAATTGTTTAGGTTTGAATGCTTGATGGAAAAATGAATTAAGCCTGAAAAAACAGTTTCATCGGTTCCAAAAGCACGATGAAAAAATTAATGAAGCATTTGAAAACTGAATTGAGGCCTTCGAATGCTTGATTAAATTTTTCATCAAACATTTGAGGCCAATCGAACAATTTTTTTTCAAATGCTCGATTCGTTTCTTCATCGAGCCTTTATTGAAGCTTAAAAAAGGTTTGTTTGCGATTCAAAAGTTTGGGTTTAAATATTTGACGAAAAACCTAATCAGCCATTCAAGAAGATGATGAAGCCTAGAACAATTGGTTTGGATTTCATGACAATATTGACCAAGCATTTAAAATATTAATTAAGCCTTCGACAAAAAGAAGTTTCTTTGGGTTTAAATACTTCATGAAGAAATTTATCGAGCCTTTAAAAAAAAAGTTTATTTGCAATTGAATGCTAGGTTAAAAAAATGATTGAGCCTTAAAAAAAAGTTTGTCCGTCATTAAATGCTCGATTAGTAAACTGAATTGAGACTCAAAAAAAAGTCTGAAAATTGCGGCCTTTTCGTTAAAAGATATACGACACAAAAGCATCATACCCAATAAAACGCGAGATTGTCATGCTCACGGGCATTATTGTTCCGGCGGACTCACCGAAAGAAGAGACGTCGGATTCCCGTCATCGCTTCGGCTCGTAAACTGCTCACATTTTATTTCCACGTATCTCGATCGCACCCAATAACCAACAAATTATCCAAGGCGCACGATACATATGCAGCACTCCCCGTACAATTTTCCACCACACGCGATCGCGCATTAAATCCAAATATTTTACTTCCGAATATTATCATTTACCGTCGCGGGAGATTGCCGAATGGTCAATTTCTCTCTCCCTCTCTCTCTCTTTAGAATCGACGGTAAAGCTTTGAGGTCGGGAAATTTAGCTCGTCGAAAAAGGTTACGAGTTTACGAGACGACTAAACGAAGACGAGCGTGTCTCGTAACGTACTAAAAACGTAAAAGTATTAAGATGAGAAACGATGTATGATAATTGGGTGCAGGTACGAGCCACTGTACTCCGTCCTCATCGTGATAACAGGTTTCCCTCCGGTTTTGTTACGTATACACAAAGATTTTACGCATATCCAGACACACACACACTTACCCATGTAGGTACACACAAAGTCTATATACAGGGTGTCCCTCTTATCTCTGCCACCCGAAATAGCTCGCCAATTATCGACGTCACAAAACAATGTTACAGACAAAAGTTGTACGGTATGAAGGGGACCATCAAAAGCGACCAATTTTTTTACTTTCGTTGGAGGCGTTGACGCACAGTGGAGGTCACCTCCACTTTCATAAATAGAACGGTACATTTTATTTTCAATCATCTTGTGGAGCACCTCAATCCGCATAAAAAAAACACTAGGGAGTCGAAGTCGTTCAAGGTCATTCAAGGTCAGTATCGATAATACAAATCTAAATAGGTGTTCGAAATAACCTTGAAGGACTTTGGCCCCCTAATGTTTGTATGCGGCTTGAGGTGCTCCACATTGATGATTGAAAAAGAATGTACCATTCCATTTAAAAGAGTGGAGGTGACCTTCACTGTGCGACAGCGCCTCCAGCGAAATAAAAAAAAAAAAAAAATTGGTCGCATTTGGTGGTCCCCTTCACGACATACAACTTTTGTCTGGAACAGTTTTTTGTGACGTCGACTGTGAGGATGGTCCTCGAAGTCGAATGTCTTTAAAATCACCTTTCCTCATATACAGGATGTTCTGTTAGGAATCGATAATTCTGCAACTGTCGATAGGTCAAATGCAGAATCATGTCCTAGTATATGCTGGAATTTCAGTTTAGTAAAAGTCACACGGTTTTACACACACACACACACGCACACACACACATAAACACGCGCGCGAGTATATGTACACTGAGAAAAAAAAAACCAATTGAACCAAAAAAATATCTTGGTTGATTCAAATAAATGCCTGATCGCGGAAGGGGCCGTCCATATATTACGTCATTCTAAATTTTGGGGGGGGGGGGAGGTTCGTCTGCGGATGACAGTAAATGATGGATGAGGGGGGGGGGGGGGCGTTTCGAAATTGACGTCATTCTTGTGATACCAGTTAATTCAAAATGTACAATAGTATATTGTACAACTAGAGTGGTTTCCCCGCATGAGTGATGAAAAATATTTTGCAAGTACCTAATGGTATTAATTATTGAACTCATTATTTATTTATTTATTTATTACATAAGGTTTGTCTACATTATATTCGAGAACTTCAAATAACAGCGTACCTATGAAAATAGTTCGATCGAGCCAAAATGAATATGGGGAGGATACGGAGATATTACCCGTGATTCAGGATTTGCAAGAATGGGTGAAAACTCCGTGGGAGCTATCCAAAGAAAACAAAAGATTAGGGAAGAATAATATTATTATATTAATGAAAATTGCCAAAGTACAAAATAATAAAAGATGATTCTATAACAAAATGTGGGAGCTATCCAAAGAAAACTAAAGAATAGAGAAGAATAATATTATTATATTAATAAATATTGCCAAAGTACAAAATAATAAAAGATGATTCTATAACAAAATGTTTTAATGTTACCCAATTTTTCTCAAATCCGCAAATGTTTTAATTTTGCCAAACTGGTAATGACGTCAGTTTTGCGAGAGGGACCATTAGGAAATGACGATAGGATGATTGTAGGGGGGGGGGGGGGGTCGAAAATCAGCAAAAATCGATGACGTAATATATGGACGGCCCCGAACGCCACCGGTATATGAGATTCTTACAATACTATAAAATATTGCAAAATATGATTGATTCAAATAACATATTATTTTATTTGAAAATCTATTCTGTTCTCTGAATATCTACGTTATCCTTCAAATAAAATTATATTCCATTGAAATCATTCTATATACAATCCGTAGACATATGGATGAAATAATTAAGCGGTTGCCACAAATTTTTTTATTCCGCACAAAAATATAATCAATAGAATGAATCATTGCTTCACTACATCGAAACGAATATGCCATGAGACGTAAGTTTTTCAATTTGTTTTAAATCTTAAACAAAAAATGGGCATTAGAATGATCATCCACGATAATAGTGGACAGAATATCAGATATCCAATGGAATATCCATGGAGATGTTTAACTGATAAGAAGAGATACGACACTTTGATCTTAGCCACAGGCCAAGAAGCGATACTCTTTAGAGTTTCTCCGGCGTTTAAGTAGATTTTCGGTTCGCGCTACGCTTACGAGAAACGAGCGCGCGTGCGGCTTCTAGCGGTTACTCCGAGAACTACGAGTTTCCTTACACCTATATTTTCAGTGGCACTCGACCATGACTTGGTTGCATTTTTTTTCAACCAAATGGGCAAGAAACAAATTTTATTTTGGCATAATTTTTTAATCATTTCAGACCTTTGCTTAATATTTTGCAATCAAAATAAAATATTAATATTTTAACGAATAAGAACTTGAAAATCAATATCGGATATGGTGAAAAAAATAAAGTAACATATTTACTCAATAGAAATTTTATCTGAATCAAACGAGCAAAATACAATTTTTCTTGTGTACTCGAATCAACAATATTCATGTTATGAATTGAAACGCTTTTTTTGTTCGTTCCAGGAAATGCATTCAAAACTATATAATTTGTGCGCGATAATTTTTTAGATAGTTTCAATAATATATTGTTGTCGGCTAACAATATATCTTTTGAATGAAAAAAAAAAAACTATTAACTTTATCATGTTATTAAAGTCAATAGCGTTTCGTTTGGACTAATAAATCCGATTATTTACACCAACAATTTTACAATTGAATCAACGAAATTTCATTCAATGACACCAATGACATTGGATCAATGATTTTTTTCTCAGTGTACACATGTGTATACACACACACACACCCGGGAAAGGGTGTGTGTGTGTGTGTGTGTGTGTGTGTGTGTGTGTGTGTGTGTGTGTGTGTGTGTGACGACACGGGCGCATGCCCTTCTTCGTCTTTGCAACTATGGATGACGTAGTGTGCGACTTACAAGAATAATTGGTGTGCCTATAAGTATGTCTGTCTCCTCCGTGTATATGCGTGTGTCAACGATCAGCTCTCCCGATTTCAAAGCTCGTAAAGATAATGCCCTCATCGTACTTCGTCCATCCACGAATGGGAGGGAAGAGAGAGAGAGAAGAGAGAGAGAGAGAGAGAGAGAGAGAGAGAGAGAGAGAGAGAGAGAGAGAGAGAGAGAGAGACTTAAAATTGCGAAGCGGATTTTCCATTGAATTGAAAGTTTCTGTCTCTCTCTGTCTGTTTCTCTCTCTCTCTCTCTCTCTCTCTCTCTCTCTCTCTCTCTCTCTCTCTCTCTCTCTCTCTCTCTCTCCCTCCCTCTTTAACTCTGTTGTCGCATATATCCGCGCGACGACGATAACGCGATCTAGAGATGACGTCCTGTACCGCGCTATAGTTAATCGCTATAACGAATTCGCCCACGAGCCGGGGCTCGGCGCGATGCTCATCTTTGCTCGGCTATTCACGCGTGAGGAGGAAAATTAAAACGATTTTAGTGTTCCTCGATAAAGATTACGTTTTTTCGGTCATTCGCGCGCAATATATATTTTTCTCCTCGTCAAACGATCTTCTTGATTTTGCTCCTTAAGATAGCGCGTTATATACGAAGCTTCGATGGCAATTTTGGAAGTAAATTTACATAGATTACTAACATTTTACATATATGGTGGATGAAACTTGTGACATTTTTTCCAAAGTGTCTATAACCGTTTTTGTTTTTAATTCACGTATTAACAATTTCATGCAAATAGCCCGAAGGAAATGTTTAAAATACACATAATGAAAATGGTCTAGTTCAATTTTGAAAGGGACGAGATTGCCATCTTTTATTGAGGATGGAAATCTCGTGGAACGAATGATTGAGGAGGGGAATACGGGATCAATTTGCCGTGGATCAGTTATAAGAAGATCGATAGATCCGTCACATATATTTTGAAATCCCCCGAAAAAACTCCAAGAGAACTATCGGAGAAAAATGCGGTGCGCTTCTGGGCCGGGATTCGAACCCGGGACCTATCGATTGCCGGTCGACTGGTCCGACCACTGAGCTACAGCTACGCCAGCCCGCTTACCTCACCTTACTCGAATAGTCTCGATATTCGTAACGCAACGTTACAACTCCCCCTGCCAGAATCGATCCGACTCTGGAGGGTCGACTCGAAATTTGCCCAAACTGAACTCCACGCAACGGGTACTACTACAGACGAAGGGATTGTCTGAGGGACGGAAAGGAGATTGGGCTAGTTCAATGAGACTCTTATCTCAGGAAGGGGATTCTTTTCCACGGCAATAATTCTGGTTCCGTATATTCTTGATTCGGCCGTAGGCCGCTGTTTCGGCATTTGTAATCCCCCGACAAAAACACCAAGAGAACTATCCGAGAAAAAAATGCGGTGCGTTTCTAGGCCGGGATTCGAACCCGGGATTTTTCGATTGCCGGTCGATTGCCCTGACCACTGAGCTACGCCCGCTTACCGTACCCCCTACCTTAGATAGTCTCAATATTCGTAACGCATCGTTACAATATATGTGTATATATATATATATATATATATATATTGGGTTGGTACAAAAATCTTGCAACACACAACACGAGTAAAAAAGAAAAATATTTTATTTTAACAATAAACGATTATTCAGTAATGTAGGCTCCCTCCGCATCTACAACTCTTGCCCAACGCTCTGGTAGACTTTGCACGCCCGCAGACCAGAATTCTTTTGATCGTGAATTAAGAAAGTCGTCGAATGTATTTTTGAGATCTGACAGATCATCAAATTTTTTATCCCGTAAATAGTTCTTCAAAGCTCGAAACAGGTGATAGTCGGTAGGTGCTAAGTCTGGTGAATACGGTGGGTACGGTAGAACTTCCCATCCTAGCTGCGAAATAGTTTCTTGTGTCATCTTAGCGACGTGGGGTCGAGCATTGTCATGGAGAAGCCGAACGTGAAGACGTTTACGCCTTTTCTGTTTCATAATTTTAGCCACCTTTTGCAGTTGTGCAGAACAAATCTCTGCCTGTATTGTGGTGTTGGTTGGCAGAAATTCGTAATAGAGCATGCCCTCAGAATCCCACCAACAACAGAGTAAAACTTTCTTCATTTCACGGGGCTGTTTAGGGGTCGGTTCTGGTTTTTCCTCTTTCGATAGCCACTGACGCTTGCGCGTGTGGTTAACATACAACACCCAGCTTTCATCCCCAGTGACTATTTCTTGAAGAAAATCCTTTCTTTGCGGACGATGCAGGAGTGAAAGACAGATGGACATGCGTGTTGCTTTGTTTGATTCGCTGAGATTGTGCGGTATCCAAGACGAATAAACTTTCCTATATTCCATCTCTTGTAAATATCGAAGGATAGTAGGATGACTGCAGTTGAGTTTGTTGGCTAATTCTCGTGACGACATATTAGGCTTTGCCTTTATAAGTGCTCGCAGTTCTTCATCGTCCACAATCGATTCCCTGCTTGACCTAGGTTTGTCTTCAAAAGATGTATCGCCAGAATGAAAACGCTGATACCATCGGGAGACCGTTGAATAATTAACTACATTAGCCTTGAACGCACTGCACATATTACGGGCTGCGGCTCTTGCAGAATGCCCTTGCAAGAATTCGTAATATGCGATTGCTCGAAGTGCACGTTGATCCATCTTTGCTCATACTGACTCCGCGGAACATCTGACTCGCTTATATATCCTGCGGCATGGAAGGTTCTAGACCATTCTTGTATTTCCTCTTCTCGAATGTTCTCGAACTTCATTATTAGGAAAAATATTTTAATTGAAAAAAAGTGTTGCAAGGTTTTTGTACCAACCCAATATATATTTATATTGGGTGTGCGGAAAAAAATCGATATTTTTTTTTCGGTTGCATCCACCAAAAAAGGTGAATTTAGGTAAAAAAAGAAGAATCCTCGAAGAAGAGCTCAAAAAAAATTATTTTGAACGGCGCATTGCATTTGAATACTTTCCATAAGAATAACACAGGAAAATATTGGCACTTCTGAACGTCGTAGTAAAACTCTTCAGAAAAAAATCTCACAAAAATGTCATTAAGATATTCTGATAGAGAATTGAATTCTCTACAAAAAAGTTCCTACGAACAATTAGCTTAGAACAACCGTTCAAGTGGTATCGCTGTCTGAAATTAAATGTTTTATTTAAGCGACGTGCGCGCCATGGCACACACTGCCACCTGGCGGCAGCATGCGGTAGCTCGTAGTGCAAAATTACAAGCTTCACACTAGCGCCACGAACGGGAAACCGCGACATTCTTCCCTCATTTTGGCCCCAAATCAAGATCTGTCACTGCTACAAAATTTCATTCGTTATTGCGAAGTGAATCCTGTAGTGGGGGAGGCTGCCTCGAAAAAATTAGCTAGTCACTTGTGGTACTTTAACGAGAAAATTGTTGCTTTGTCGTTTTTTGAAAATGCTGTGCCGATAAGTGTGAAGGCAAAAATGGTACAAGCTCTGCAATCTTGAGAAAAATCCAAAAATCCTTCCGAGTGAGTAATTGTTAAAAAAAAATTATTGGGAAATGGTGCTGAAAAAAGACATAAACGATTTCATTACTCAAGAATCCTTATTTCTTTTCCAGCAATTCAATTTACCTCATGATTTTTTGAGAGTAAATATTGAATTATGGCCGGAAAATGCCACTTATTTGAATTGTTTAGATTTTTTTTTAATCCAAAAGTCGTTAATAACGTAGCCGAACGTGGTGTCACTTCTGATAGAAGGATATCACGGTTCATTAACAAAAAACGAAGAGCAGCTACACTATTTATTGGGCGTACTGCAAAATCATCGACAGAAATACCCTAATTGCAACAAACACACTCTTAAAAAAAGGAACGATGATTATCGAGCATTATAATGTAAAAACAAATTATTTTATCTTATTAAACCAAATTAATTGAATAAAACTTTTCGACACACGATCAATGATGGACGTCGATTCTTTTATATTTCTTGTTGAACTTGATTCTTTTTGGTATCAGATAAATATTTTGAGAACGATTCCATGCAAATTGTATGTTAGAGCAGAACATTCTCTACAAAAAAAAACCCAAAAAGTTTTTTCGTAAAGTGAAAAATTCGATTTTTACAGCCTTACGAATTATTTTTTTTCTATTAATTTAATTTCAGACAGCGATTCCACTTGAACGTTTGTTCTGAGCTAATTTTTCGTAAAACTTTTTTGTTGGAAATTCGATTCTCCATGAGAATATGTTAATGAAATCTTTATGTGATTTTTTCCTGACGAGTTGCACTACCACATTCAGAAATCCCAATATTTTCCTCAGTTATTCTTATGGAAAATATTCAAAAGCAATGCGCCAATCGAAATAATTTTTTTTTGAGCTCTCCTTCGAGGATTCTTCATTTCTTACCTTAATTCACCTTTTTTTGGTGGATGCAACCGAAAAAACGTATCGATTTTTTTCCGCACACCCTTATCTATATATATAAAAGAAAGTGGTGTTAGTTACACCACTTATAACTCAAGAACGGCTAAACGGATTTAGCTGAAAATTGGTGGGGAGGTAGCTTAGAACCAGGAGATGGACATAGGATACTTTTTATCCCGTTCGACCGCGTTTCAGTCAAGTCACTATAAAGTGCGGTATAACAAAAACACAGAACTCAATTTACTATAAAACGATACTCATTGGGATACGACAATCGTTGAAGCCATTATCTCTGCATCTCCAAGTCAGATACGTACATTATTTGTTATCATAATTTCGACATGCTTTCCATCGAACCCATCTAACATGTGGCATAAATACAAGGATAATATGTCGGAAGATATTTTACATCAAAATCGTGTCAGTTCCAGAAATCCCGATCTTGAGATGAATGAAGAGATACATAATCGGGCTTTACTCTTGATCGAAGACATGTGTTACCTTATGTGCGGCAGTTTATTAGTCAGATTAGGAATGCCAGCGCCAAATCGTGAAATGAATGACGCATTTGATCGAGAATTGGAACGGGAACGTAAATATGATCACCAGGAATTAGATTTAGTAGTTCAAACGAATGTACCACTGTTGAATCCCCAACAAAAGCAAGTTTATGATACATTAATGAAGGCAATTGATGATGGAAATGCTGGCTTATATTTCCTGGATGCCCCTGGTGGAACTGGTAAGACATTCCTGATGTCATTAGTTTTAGCCACTGTTCGTGCGAGATCCAACATTGCGCTTGCAGTTGCTTCTTCTGGAATAGCAGCCACATTGTTAGAAGGATGCCGTACGGCTCATTCAGCATTAAAATTGCCATTAAATCTTCAAACTATTGAAGAACCAATATGTAATATTTCAAAAAACTCCGCAATGGCCAAAGTTTTATCAGCATCGAAAATCATAATATGGGACGAATGCACAATGGCGCATAAACGTGCATTAGAAGCACTCAACCGAACATTGAAAGATCTACGCAATGACTCAAGATGTTTTGGAGGCGCAATGATTTTACTGTCTGGCGATTTCCGCCAAAGACTGCCAGTAATTCCAAGATCAACTGCTGCCGACGAAATAAACGCTTGCCTCAAATCATCGAATCTATGGCGCTATGTAAAGAAACTTCAGCTAACAACAAACATGAGAGTTGCATTGCTTAATGATACATCTGCTAAAGATTTCTCTGAGCAATTGCTTACTATCGGTAATGGTCGAGTACCGGTCGACGAATCAAGCGGATTGATTTCTTTTCCTCAGAATTTCTGTAACTTTGTCTCATCGAAAGACGAACTTATCAACAAAGTATTTCCAAACATCATTACTAACTACAAAAATAATGAATGGTTGAGTGAACGAGCAATTTTAGCGGCTAAGAATAAAGATGTAGATGACCTAAACTACATAATTCAGAATGATATCATTGGAACATTGCATTTATTCAAATCAATTGACTGTGTAACAAACGAAGATGAAGCCACAAACTAACCAAAATTTAAACTCTTTGGATGTGCCTGGCTTACCACCGCACAATTTACGCCTCAAGGTTGGCTCTGTAGTAATTATGCTTCGAAACATAAACCCACCAAAACTTTGCAACGGTACGCCTTTGGTGGTAAGTAAATTGATGAACAATGTGATTTACGCGACGATACTCAAAGGAAAATTCGAAGGTGAGGAAGTTCTCATTCCGAGGATCCCGATGATCCCAACCGATATGCCGTTTGAGTTTAAAAGACTTCAATTTCCGATCCGTCTTGCATTCGCCATGACCATTAACAAATCATAAAGACAATCTTTGAAAGTTTGTGGTCTGAATCTTGAAAATAAATGTTTTTCACATGGGCAATTATATGTGGCATGTTCACGGGTCGGAAGCCCATCTGCGTTGTTTGTATTTGCGCCTGATAATAAAACAAAAAATGTCGTGTATCACAAGGTGCTTAACTGAAGAATACAACCGATGCACCAAAATACATAAACAATAAAGAATCATTAAAATACTTGATTGTTTATATTTATATTTTTCCTAATAAAAAATTGAATTGAATAAAATCCAAAATCTGCTTATTTATTGCCTCTAAGGCGGAACAGAGTTCGCCGGGTCAGCTAGTATATATATATACACACACACATATATATATATATATATATATATATATATATATATATATATATATATATATATATATATATATATATATAGAGAGAGAGAGAGAGAGAGAGAGAGAGAGAGACTAATTGACAAAATTCTCTCAGAAAAATTATCCCTTAAACGATCGTCTCGATATTACATATATAAATTTAATGTTGAGAAAAATTAATAATTAACCGCTTTCTAGAGAAATTTTTCACTGCTAGAAGACGATGATATACTAGGGGTCCCATTTTGATCTTACAGCTGATTTATCTCGAAAAATGGTGCTCCGATCAAGTATTGAGTATAATCAAACTTTCAGGGTTCAAAGAGAGACGTTTAACAAAAAACTTCTTTGGTCCAAAATTCAAAATGGTGACGTTAAGATGGCCAACATGTTAAAAAGTAATGTCAAATAATTATATAGTATAATTATATATATATATATATATATACAGGGTGTCCCATTTTAATCTTACACCTGAATTTTCTCAAAAAATATTGCTCGGACGAACTATTGTGTGGAACAAAACTTCTAGGGATTGAAGGGGGACGTTTGAAAAAAATTTATTTGAGGAGCCAAAATTCAAAATGGCGGCGTTACAAAGGCTGACATGTTTTTTTCAAACGGAAACATAACTTTTTTTTATTGCCAAAAAATTTGTCAGCTGAAAACTAAAAACTTTTGTTGAAAAAATTTTTTGATAAAGTTCATAGTTTTCAAGTGAGAACGTTTGATAAAGTTCATAGTTTTCAAGTGAGAACGTTTGATAAAGTTCATAGTTTTCAAGTTCTAGGTAACGCGAATGGTCTGCAACAGACTCAGCCATGCAACCTCCTACGCTTTGGCTAACGCAAATGCCGGTGGTAGGGACAATTAGACTAAATGTCTCACGGCAAGCCGCTCAATGTTGTATTTTCGAATGTATGACCACTTGAACAAAAAAAGAATCAAATTTTTTTGTTGAAAATTTTTGTTTTTTTTGTTTTCAAATTTGGACGATATTTCATGAGAAAATTTTGGAGGAAAATCGATGAAAAATAGTTTTTTTCCATTTTAATAGCGTTTGTGCCATTTTCAGGCCTAAAAACGTGTTTCTTTAAATCCTTGACGAACTTTGATCACGATGGGTAGAAAAACACACACAAACACACACACACACACACACACACACACACACACACACACACACACACACACACACACACAAATCCTGGATACATCTGAAATAATTGAAAATGATGTTCTCACTTGAAAACTGTGAACGTTATCAAAAAAATTTTTCAACAAAACTTTTTAGTTTTCAGCTGACAAATTTTTTGGCAATAAAAAAAAGTTATGTTTCCGTTTGAAAAAAACATGTCAGCCTTTGTAACGCCGCCATTTTGAATTTTGGCTCCTCAAATAAATTATTTTCAAACGTCCCCCTTTAATCCCTAGAAGTTTTGTTCCACACAATATTTCGTCCGAGCAATATTTTTCGAGAAAATTCAGGTGTAAGATTAAAATGGGACACCCTGTATATATATATATATAATTATACTATATAATTATTTGACATTACGAAAACATACACATAATATCGAGACACTCGTCTTCCAGCAATAAATAATTTTTCTAAAAGACTTTTAATAAAAAATTCGACTCAATAATATTTATATAATTACACGGCATTAAAAAATATATATACATAATATCAAGCCAATTGTCTTCGAGCATTAATTCCATTTTCTAGAAGATTTTAAATAAACAATTCCTCTGGATGATTTTTTAATATATTCGTACTGTATCTGTATGATATACATCCGTTATATTAATATATATATAATGATGATAGATACTAAAAATATATATATACATAATATCGAGACAATCGTCTTCTAGACATAAATATTTTTTCTAGACGGCTTTGCATAAATAATTCGTCTCAATAATATTTACCTATATGCTTACTGATCTATATATACATACGTGTATACATATATAATTCGTTTCTATATAATTATACGGCATTAAGAAGAAAATATATATAATATCGAGACAATCGTCTTCTAGAAATAAATCATTTTTCCAGAAGACTTTTAATAAATCATTATTCTTAATACATATATAGATCAATGAGTACTGAATGAGTGCGTGGGGAAAATAACAACGCCCCAAGGTACCGGATAAATCAAGCAATTAAGTCGACTGCTTTGTAATTAGCGAGCCATTAAGAAGTATTATTTATCGACTCCCACTTGTCACACTCTCGTATATACGCGTGTAGAGAAAGAAAGAGCGATCGCCGTTATTCTCGGTGGAATTTGTTCGCCACTTGCAACCTCTCGTGTACACGAGCCAACGACGAGTGAAGATTTAAAAGCGCGCGAAGGCGCGATCGTCCCGGGGCAATCGCGCCATATTCCCCCTTACAATACAACACCGAGGATCGGTACTAATACGTTTTCTACTTATTCCCTCGTGTATATTAGGAACGCATGCACGCGTGTTTGAATATATAGCTGGCAAAATAAGATCGAGGATTCTATATTACTTGGACCGATCCACGGGCCTCTGAAGGAACGTGCACACAGAGTTGTTTATTGGTGGGCAATATTAGTCGATTTTACATTGGTCCAGGAGAAGGAAGATTTTTTTTTTTTGATCCGGTACGGTTCTTTGCGTGTTGGAGAATTTATCAATTTCAGAGGCTATTTCGATTTGTGGCGTGTTTTTTCACGTGCAAAAAAATACATTTTTTTTTCTCTACAGTTATGCCTACTGAAGTAGAGAAGTACCGAAGTAGAGTTGTGATTTTTTATTATTCGTGCGATTCTTGTATTGGCACAAATTAAATGCTAATACATGCATAAGAAACTACATATATATATATATATATATATATACATACAGTGTGCCCCGCTTATCTCTTCCGCCCGAAATAACTCGGTAATTATCGACGTCACGAAAAAATGTTCCTAACAAAAGTTGTACGCTGTGAAGGGGGCCATAAAATGCGACCAATTTTTTTTTTATTTGGGTGGAGGCGTTGACGCACAGTGAAGGTCACCTCCACTTTTTTAAATGCAATGGTACATTTTTTTTCAAACATCTTGTGGATCACCTCAAGCCGCATAAAAAACATTCGGGGTTCAAAGTCGTTCAAGGTCATTCAAATTCACCTATTAAAATTAAATGCAAATCTAAATATCTTGGATCACTACTGAATATTTGGTAGTGATCCGAGATATTTAGATTTGTATCATTGATGCTGACCTTGAATGACCTCGAACGACTTTGACCCTCTACTTTTTCATGCGGCTTGAGGTGCTCCACAAGATGGTTGAAAAAAAATGTTCCATTCCATTTAAAAAAGTGGTGGTGACCTTCACTGTGTGTCAGCGCGTCCACCGAAATAAATCAAAAAATTAGTCGCATTTGATGGCCCCCTTCACACCGTACAACTTTTGTCTGGAACATTTTTTTGTGACGTCGATAATTATCGAGTTATTTCGGGTGGCAGAGACAAGAGGGACACCCTGTGTATGTATGGACACACAGGGTGTCCCTCGTATCTCTGCCACCCGAAATGATTCGGTAATTATCGACGTCACAAAAAAATGTATAAAAATATATATATATATACACACCTACATGAGTGAATTGATTATATCCAAATTAACCCGGAATTACTATTAGCAGCTAGAAATCTGATAAAAGTTGTAAGGTTCGTCGATCTGTAAGAAAGATCGTCAATTAATATGCAGATTGCTAATTACAGAAAATCAGTTTGACGAATCATTTTACGACATATCTTTATCATGAATTTCTAATTGTGCGTGTGTATGTGCGCGTACACACACACACACACACACACGCGCACACGCACGTACACACATATATATGGATATACACTAAGCGCACAAATTACAGGATCACTTTTTTTCTACGAAAAATAGCCCTTTTTCAAACGTCTGTAACTTAGTGAAAAACGATCGGAAAAAAAATTAAAAAAAGCATTTTGTAGCGTACACTTTTACCTTTAATAATCTGATTATAAAAAAAAATTATCGTCTTTTTTTAATAAAGATATTTGTTGCTAAACAAAACAAAACATAAAATCAACAAATTTGTTCAAGTTTGACAAAGTGCACGGGAAACAGAATTTTTTTATTCAAAAATCTGTTCAGACCATTCAAAAGCTTGTACCTTTCCCTTCAATTTTCTTTTTTACAAACGTCTGTGCGATTTTTTTTAGGCAAGTTATCACAGCTTAATAAAAAAAATGCATTTTTCCACTTTAACCTGTCATAACTCTGGTCCAAATCATCACACAGCATCCAGACTGAGATCGTTGGAAAGCTTGGATTCCTCCCTACAAAACTGTTTACATTTGATATTTTTTGGAATTTTTTTCAACATCATAAAACTTATTGTTTAAAATTGTGTAAAATGCCCGTTTTTAGACTTTTTTGTTTATCATGTAATAACATTATAACAAATGCAGGAGCACAAAAGGTTTTTGCTTTTTTTTGAGTTAAGGGTATATAGAAATACTCCACCAAATTTCAGATCGCTGCCTTCATTCTTTATTTGGGTTGCAATCCCGTCTATTTCGAGAAAATCGAAGATCCGTCAATTTTCACGAAAATCGAAATTTCTCAAGTACCAGCGCAGAGTGAAATTTTTCGATTTTCAAACAGAAAATTAGAAAATCACGAAATTTTGGGTTCAAGGGTTTTCGAGGTCGCTCATTACGAATCTGAGGTTGAAATTGAAAAATAAAAAATGCCGGATCCAATATGGCGGATCGAAATGCAAAAATTACTAGAAATCGGATGAAACGCTGTGTTCGGGGGTTTTCGAGGTCGCTCATTATGAATCTGAGGTTGAAATAAAAAAATAAAAAATGGCGGATCCAATATGGCAGTTAAAGTTCAAGGTTGACGCCACAAAATGCTTTTTTTCGATCGTTTTTCACTGAATTACAGCCGTTTGAAAAAGGGCTATTTTTCGTAGCAAAAAAGTAATCCTGTAAGGTGTGCGCTTAGTATATATATATATATATATATATATATATATATATATATATATATATATATATATATATATATATATATATATATACATATTTATTTATATACATACAGGGTGTCCTGTTATGAATGGATAATTGGTTTGTATGAAAAGTCTGCATAAGATCTTTTTTCATGAAGTTTCCTTAACATTTAAGGCTAAAGAGAAGACTTTTCAAAAAACAAATAACCAGGAGGGTGTTTTAAAAAACCGGGTAAAAAAGTTAACATTTGTAGAAATGGCATGTGAAAGACGAAAAGCAGATGATGTTTATCTCGAAACCCCTGGGACTTTTGCCGAACTGAAATTCCAGCATATAGTATGACGTGATCTGATCGATCGTCAGATGCAGGATTATCCATTCATAACAGGACACCCTGCACACTTCTGTTCATTGGTCGCGATCCCGTAAAAGGGTTGTAGGACATGTTTTCCACTATCAAATAACCCAGTCATGCTTTATGGGATCATCACAGTGTGACCACCCGAAAAATAGCCGATTTTCGCTATTTTTAGCTGGATAGGACAAGCTAATCGATCTAATTTTTTTTTTACAATTTGAAGCACCGACAAATAATACAGAATCTTTTTTTATTTCTTAATTTGTTGTTTATCATTGTTTTTATTTGCGGAAAATTGAGTGGAAAAAAATAGTGTCCCATGATGGCCATGATTGCGGGCGCAAATTTGATCTGCAACGAAAATTGCAAAATGGTAATTAATCTGTAGGAAAGCCGCTATGTTCCCATGGAAGTTTTTTTTTTAGTGGAATTTGAAAATTTGGCTGCGGTTTGAACAAAAAGTATGAATTTTAGCCTTTCTTCGACAGTTTTTCGTTAAAAAATATAGGAAGATTAAAAAAGCTTCCATAGCAACATAAGAAATGACGTGAGAATGTTCTGTTAAAATTTCAAACGGATAACTTGAAGACTCTTCCTTTGAGAATGGCCACCTTTTTTAAAAACACCGTTCCGAGAAAAACGCGTTTAAGGAGGTTGGAACGTTAGTCACAAACCAATGTTAAATTGAATAAAAAATACACGTTATTGTTTAGACTATACTGAGCCTTTACGAATTTTTTGAATTTTTTCCACCACCAAACACCAGAGATAAAAAATAGTTTAATGTATGTCATTTAACGGCGGGGTAAAGTTAATTCGGCGAAAAAAGGCATGTTTTTAAGATTTTTTTTGGCGTAACGAATAGTGTTCGTTTATTGAAAAAATTACATATAATAAAGTAACATTTGAACAAAATTCTCCTAAAATTGCATTGCAAAATATTCAAAATTGAGCGAGTGAAAATTAAACCCCGGAGGCGCCTCGAAAAAAAGTTGGTTTGCGGTGTGCACCATAACTCGCAACAGAATCATTTTAAACAAAAAAATCAAAATGCATTTGTTAAAGGAGATGTTTCTCGAGGTAATGACGGGAGGATTTTTTTTTTCGATTTTTCGTAGCACTTGGGAGCCAAAAACCCGATTTTCGCTAAAAAAATCGGGTTTTTTCGTTGAAAAATCGGCTAATTTGTTGTTGAAAAATTAGTAATTATAAAAAAAAAAAACAAAGAAGCTCTCGACAATACCTGGTGAATTATGTGAAGAAGTACTGTGCAAAATTTCAAAGCGATTGGTCCAGTAGATTTTGAGTTATCGTGCACACGGACTTCAAATATGACAAGTCTCAGAAAAACGGTTTGAAAAACGCAGAAGAGAAGAGAACGGCATGGAGCAATAGACGCTCAAATACTCATAACTTCGTCAATTTTACTCCGATCGACTTGAAATTTTAACACAATATTCTTGATATATTATGCATTTATTTAAAAAATTAAAAAAAAATGAAAAAAAAAACATTTAAATACTTTACCCCGCCCTCAATGTGCGGTTAGATGGGCAAGACTTTCACACTAAAGGTTACGTATTTTTTTTTTGTTATTTAGCACCAAGATAAACCATTTCTAACAACGGATTAATGCAAACTGAACCTTTGTAAACATTTAGAAAAAAAGAATCCTCATCTTGCCCATCGTAAACCATGGGTCAATAAGCTCGTGACGTAGATATCAACAGGCATAATTATAAATTACTCAAAATTTCATTGTGAATTGTATAAAACATTCGTTGTCGTAGTTTTTTCATAATAATCCTCGATAATTTTATACTTTTTCAAGTTCGTAGTAACACGAAAGTTTTTCCACTTTACGTAATAAAAATATTAAAAGGCATAATTTTGCCCTTCATTGATATATTTTTAAAAAATAGCAAAAATAGAATATAACATTCTTTCTGCAGCCTCGAATTGTTCGTTTTTGGCAGCAATTTCGTTTCGCCGAGCTGTCCTGGCATCTTTGCTGTCTAAAGAGTTGTGGCGGTTCGCAGTTGCGATGCGCTCTGCTTTGTACTTAGCAGCGAGTCCGCGGCTGCCATGCCGGTCACTCTAGTGACTCTCATTGTCTCGAGGATTTTTAGTATTGGATCAAACCCCTCGTTGAAGGTACAAGCTGCACAATACGCCGCCAATTTCCACACTTTCTTTCCCACAGAATATATGTTTGGGAGCGAGTAAAAAATTTGGTTCCATACGTTTTTTTTTTTTCAAATTAATTTTTAAAGTGATCCATTTGTCGCTTTGAAAAATAAATAATAATATCTCGAAAATGGTTCACTTTTGCATCAAGCATTACTGGGTTATTTGATCGCGGAAAACATGTCCTGCAACCCTTTCACGGGATCGTGACCAATAATCACTAACCCTGTATATTATATGTATATGTATACCAGGTGTGTGAGTATGAAACCGGAATTTTTGTACAGAAAAAAACACGTTTATTGTAATGATATGATACAAAGTATCATATCATTACCGTAGGTACATCCGCCAGTTGTTGTTGTGTTTGAGCGTCGTCTTCGTCCAACAAGGCTTGCAGGTCAGCGTCTTCAAACTTTTTCGGTGGTCTTCCACGTTCTGCGTTCCTCACGTCACAATCGCCACTTTTGAACCGTTTGAACCACTCGAAACACTGTGTTTTACCGAAAGCATGCTCACCAAACGCCTCCACAAGCATTCGATGCGATTCGGCTGCGGTTTTCTTCAGATGAAAACAGAAAAGTAGTGCTGTCGGCAAATCGTAATTTGTTGGCACAAAACTCGACATGTTTATCTCTAATAAACTAATGCTACTGAATGAAACTCGTGTTATTGTGAGTTGGAAATCTTTGTCGGATATCAATACAATAACAAGACACCGCTGACGTGATGTGTCGGTAACTGCATCGACATCTAGCGCCACCTATGGGCAAATTCCGGTTTCATACTTACACACCTGGTACATGGTGTCCCTATTTCCTCTGCCACCCGAAATAACTCGGTAATTATCGACGTCACAAAAGAATGTTCCAGACAAAAGTTGTACGGTGTGAAGGGGGCCATCAAACGCGACCAATTTTCTTTTATTTCGGTGATGGCGCTGATGCACAGTGAAGATCACCTCCACTTTTCTAAATGGACCTGTACATTTTTTTTCAATCATCTTGTGGAGTAACTCAAGCCGCATAAAAAACAATAGGGGGTTAAAGTCGTTCAAGGTCATTCAAGGTCAGTGTCGATGATACATATCTAAATATCTCGGATCACTACCAAATATTTGGTAGTGATCCGAGATATTTAGATTTGTATTTCATTTTTATGGGTGACCTTGAATGTCCTTAAGCGACTTTGACCCCCTAATGTCTTTTTATGCGGCTTGAGGTGCTCCACAAGATGGTTGAAAAAAATGTACCATTCCATTTTAAAAAGTGGAGGCGACCTTCACTGTCCGTCAGCGTCTCCACCGAAATAATAAAAAAAAAAATTGGTCGCATTTGATGGCCCCCTTCGCACCATACAACTTTTGTCTGGAATATTTTTTTGTGACGTCGATAATTACCGAGTTATTTCGGGTGGCAGAGATAAGAGGGACACGCTGTATATGTATGTGTGTGTGTGTGTGTGTGTGTGTGTGTGTGTGCATATGTATATATATAGCGCAATGAGAATTCTTAGTAAGCAAAAGCTCAGTAAGCATTTTTCTATAACTAAGAATATTTTAAATATAAAATATAAACCGTGTCGCAAGTAAATAGCGCTAAAAAAGGAGCCTGTGACAGAACTATCTAGCAATTCGAAAATCGGATTGGAAAAATTGAAAAAAAAATAGAAAATATTGCGAGGGAAAAATAAGGGGGGAGGGGGGGGATTCTCTGTGTAAGCGCCCTAAAGGGGTATACTTGGAATAATAAAAAAGTAAACTATACACCGTATCATGTATTTAGCATTGTCATTATGGTTGTCATCTGAAAGAAAAAAAGTAAATTGATGTGCATTTTGATCATTTTTGAAAATCATTTTCTCAAACTGTTTTGAGGTGCATCATTAAAATGAATCCTTAAAAATATTTATATTTATTAACAAGCAAACATAAACTCAATATATAATGTAAATAGTTTCACAAATTCATCATCTTCATTACAAATCTAAGCAGTCTTTTATCAGAAAAGTGAATAAAAAATGTCGATAAAATAAATAAAAAATGGCGATAAAATAAATAATCATTTTCTCGCCGTTTTCGATGCAGTTTTGTTATAAAGGACTATTTACATTTCTGATAAAGATTTTTTATCTCATTTTTTTATCAAATTTTCCATTCTTCCATTATATTTTTAATTATTTCATTTAATTTTCGATAATTTTCATTAAATTTTGAAAATATTCATGCGTTTTTTAAATGATAGTAATTTTTTGAAAAATGTGATGAATTATTAAAAAATTATTTGTAACGAGTGCGCTAGAGATCGAAAATAGTAAACAACTTTGTGGCATTCGTTGTGG
>OZ023318.1:52940350-52942850 GCA_964007375.1 Ophion obscuratus | reverse complement strand
CGCGCGACGATCGAGTTACTGCGCAATCGCGATCGTAAAATTTATTTACTCCAAACACGCATTAATGTTTGTTGCATTCCAATGATACAAGCATCAACCTTATTAAAGTGTTTAAATTTTATATAGTATAAAAAGTATTCAAAGAATATCCCGCCCATAACTGCACAAGTATTTTTGCTTAATAATAGTATAAAAAGTGTATAAAAACTACGTTATAGCATAAAAAGTATTTTTAAAAAGTTCATAAAGTATAAAAAGTACTCGAAGATATAGATATAAGATATATAAGTATTCGAAGAATACTATACAAAGCACTATAAATATTCAGTATGGGTAAACAATTAAAAAAAAAACAAAATAAGTATATTGTGGTATTCGATATGTACTCCTTTGTAAACAATAAATTGATCTCTTTAGTGTATCGATGCTTTTATTTTTTGTAGCATTTTGGGCTTACAGAATGCGATATGATCGATCAAGCATCGTATCGGATTCCGTTGAATACTGTGGGGAAGCTTTAAGATTCTTACATTGGATTCCGATGGGAAATCCCTATTGGATCCTAATAGGGAATCCCTATGGAATCCTTATGGAATCCCGATAGGAATCCCTACTGGATCCCGATGGGAATCCCTTTTGGGTCCCGATGGGAATCCCTTTTGGATCCCGATGGGGAGTCCCTCTTGGAATCCAATGTACGAGCGTGACGTTTCCTGATAGGGATCCAATGGGGTGTCCCGTTGGATCCCTATCAGGGAGTAGGGAGAAGTAGGGGAATCCTATAGGATTCCAAACACAATTTCTACCTGGGAAAGTATTAAATTTTTTTTCTTCATTTTTTTCAAATTTTTTAAATGAATGCATAATATATCAAGAATATTGTGTTAAAATTTTTATGCAATCGAGAAGTGTTCTCAAACTTATGTGCAATGAGCGCTAAGCGATGAAACTACTCTTCTGCGTTTTTCAAACCGTTTTTCTGAGACTTGTCATATTTGAAGTCCGTGTGCACGATAACTCAAAATCTACTGGACCAATCGCTTTGAAATTTTGCACAGTACTTCTTCACATAATTCACCAGGTATTGCCGAGAGCTTTTTTGTTTTTATTAATAATTACTCATTTTTCAACAACAAATTAGCCGATTTTTTAAGCGAAAATCGGGTTTTTGGCTCTCAAGTGCTACGAAAAATCGAAAAATCGAAAGAAAAAAAATCCTCCCGTCATTACCTCGAGAAACATGTCCTTTAAGAAATGCATTTTTATTTTTTTGTTTCAGATGATTCTGTTGCGAGTTATGGTGCACACCGCAAACCAACTTTTTTTCGAGGCGCCTCCGGGGTTTAATTTTCACTCGCTCAATTTTGAATATTTTGCAATGCAAATTTAGGAGAATGTTGTTCAAATGTTACTTTATTATATGTAAATTTTTCAATAAACGAACACTATTCGTTACGCCAAAAAATCTTAAAAACATGGCTTTTTTCGCCGAATTAACTTTACCCCGCCCTTAAAATTTTTTTTATAAATTAAATTCACATTACAATAAAAAAAATTTCACATTTTTTAAGGGGTCTTCTCACTATAGACGCTAAAAAAGGCTATTTTCATACATTTTTTTTGATAGGTTTGCACTATAGATATTGATATGAAAGTTGTACACTTAATAAATACACTTTCGAAATACATTAAATTTTTTAAAAAATGTGTTTCTGTAACCCAAACAAACTTTGCACGCGTTTCTCTCGAAACAACATTTTTCGACGGCTTGTTGATCAAATATTCGAAACCACTGAACCGATCCTTATGAAATTTTAACGGGATATTCTTACAACTATATCTATAGCGCATATCAAGGATTTTTGAAATTTTGATATTTACTCTTTTTTCGCCAAAAAACGGTGAAAAAACACGTTTTTTTTGTTTTATCGAAAAATGTCCGCCATTTTGTTATTTTTGCATATATAAAAAATCGTATGATATGCGCTATATCCATTAACATACTGAATTTAAAACCGTTTGATTTTTTTGTTTCGGATGATCCATCTCCGAGATTTCATCAAAAATGCAGACCTGCAATTTTTGTAGGACACTTTTTTAACTACCATTTTCGTCTATAAATAGTGACTTGAATAAATAATTTAAAAAAAAATGTATTTCGAATGTTGATTTATTAAGTGTAACAACTTTTATAGCAACATCTATATTATAAATCTATCAAAAAAATTCATGAAAATAGCCTTTTTTAGCGTTTAAAGTGAGAAGACTCCTTGAATGAAAAATCGGTATTTTGACTTCTAAGTGTCAAAAATTAAAAAATCCATAAAAAACACGACAGCATTACCTTAAGGGGCTATACCAGTGTGAAAAGCTTCAGCCTCTCAGCAGGCATTATTCGAGAAAGAGGAGGGTCCATTGTATGGGCCAGGTACACCTGATTAGCAGTTTTTACGGTAAATGTAATTTTGTTTTGCAAAAATCGATAGACTTTTTTTTTCAT
>OZ023318.1:52835350-52935350 GCA_964007375.1 Ophion obscuratus | reverse complement strand
CGATAGAAGTGCTGGTAAAACTTTAAGGGGGCTTCCCACTTTAGACGCTAAAAAAGGCTATTTTAATGAATTTTTTTGATACGTTTATATTATAGATATTGATATAAAAGTTGTTACACTCAATAAATACACTTTCGAAATATATTTTCTTTTTCTCGGAGATGAATCATGCGAAGAAAAAAAATCAAACGGTTTTAGATTTAGTTTGTTAATGGCTATGTGGTCATAAAAAATATAAAAAAATACAAAATGGCGGACATTTTGGAAAAAAGTGTTTTTTCACCGTTTGGGCGGGGCGGGGGGGGGGGGGGGGGGGGGGATAGTATTTTTTTTGTCCTGCCCCGAAAGATCAAAACTCCGAAAGAATTTCACACGAAAGACAAAAACTCCCAAAATCTGAACATCGTCAAAATAATTCGGCTATGGAAGTGTTGAAAGTTTCAAAATTTTCAATAAATCGACGAATTATTTCAAGAATTTTTTTTTTATTACAAATGATTTTACGTCAATTTTGAAATTTGCCTATGCAATGTTATACATTCTACGTCATTTACAGTCAACTGTGTAGACTTTCGCTGGCATGATCTTGACATGAGGACCGGGTTGATATTCCGAACTTTGAATGCGCTGACGGTTTGAAATTCCTAATTTCAATGTTCCGAAATTACAAGATTCGTTTGGTCCAAATTTTTTTATAGAGAATTATACCTCACTAACATGAATATAAAAATTTACACGAAATAAGTTCGGTGTATGCTTAAGGGAGACTTTGTCCCGGATTGAGCAGCGGGAGATGTAAGCGGCTCAACATGAGCAGCTAGAAGAAGAGGAGGGATGGCTCTATGGACCAGGCATTGCCGATTAGCGGTTATTATAACACACATTTGTGTAAACACATGACAAAATTTTAAACGCGTTTTTCTCGAAAAACACGTTTTTAAAAATGGCTGACATTCTCCTGACCGCTGTAATTAACATATCGACCTGAAATTTGGAGGGCATACTCAGAAAATATGTCTTCACGGAATGACGGATCGTTTTTTCGATAGATACATTTTTGCATTTATTATTTATCTTTTTATGCGGAAAAAAACGCGAAAATTCGATTTTTTTTTAAATTGCCGCCATTTTCCGAAATTTGTACTAAACGAAAAACCCATCCGTCATTCCATGACCAAAGGGTCACAGATTGATAATATGCTTCGAATTTGTGTTTCAGATCAACAAAGAGGGGGCAGTGATGTCAGCCGTTTACCTCCCGCGATTTGAGGACCTGTTTTCGCGGAGCTGCAACGGGCGCCATTTTGATTTTTTTTTCAAAAAAAAATTTTTTTAACGTTCTGTATATCATGAATAAAAGCAAGAAAAAACCGCACTCAAAAAGCTTTACTCGTTTCCTATAAAAAAAATAAAATGTAAACACCTGAAATATGGCACTCCAAGGACAAAGTCTCCCTTAATACGTTTTTTCCAAATATAAAATGACTAATCTAGTAGACAAAAAATTCCAAACGATTTTTCAATCATCTTACTTATTCCTTCAAAATGAATTTTAGTGAAAAACTCTGATTTTCGGGTCGTCACAGTGGCCTAACCCCTTCATATAATTCGAGTAATCTAGAGAGATTTTAATCGCGAATAATCGTCGAATTCGAACACAAAGTTGTGACCGAGTGATATTGAGTTTCGAAGATCAAAATGATTCATCAGAGGCACGAATCGATGAAAAAAATGAATAAAGTAAAAAAAAACAACAAGAATAAACTTCATTCGTGATTTATTCGTCGTTCAAGCCTCGTTTTTTTAAAGCGTTATTTATAGCTGAGGCTGTTGCAGCTACCAAAAAGGATACGTGGATTTCTCGCATCTATATTACAGCAGTCCAAGAGAAGAGGAATAGCGTCGGTTTCACGGAGCTGAAAAAAAAAAACATTGCGCAACGTCGTGGTGCTCGTTACAGATAGTGTCTCGATTTTATGATATCGAGTTTCATTCACATATATACAGGGTGTCTCGTTCAAACTGACACATTCAAATGTCGACGAAACTGTCGACAACTGCGGATGACCCGAACATATGAGACAAAAGTTAGAGTTTCTAGGCACTGACGCGAGTACGTCTTTTTTTTTATACGGACACATACAGAACGTATGAAGAACATCTCTTTTTTTTAGGAATAACTTATTGTTTAACGCACCAATTAACGTGGTACTTTTCTTAACGGGTTATACGCAGTTAGAAATTTCAACAAATCGTTTTTTTTTTAATTGCATTTTCGGAGTGTACAAATATGTGAGTATATTGCCTGAACATTTCAAATCGATCCAGCGAACATTCTCGAAAATACACACTATATGTAAGGACGCTCGGAGCGCGCCTTGATAAACTTCAAATATGTTTTTCTCAAAACGGCGCTTTCAAAGTCGGTGAGCATGATTTCTCAAAAACTGCTCAACCGATCAGTCTGCAATTTTAACACAACCTTGTCAGATATGGGGCCGTCCATAAATTACGTCATTTTAAAATAGGGGGGGGGGGGGGGTCGTCTGCGGATGACGGTAAATGATGGATGAGGGGGGGGGGGGCGGGGCGTTTCGAAATTGACGTCATTCTTGTGATACCAGTTACTTCAAAATGTACAATAGTATATTGTACAACTAGAGTGGTTTCCCCGCATGAGTGATGAAAAATATTTTGCAAGTACCTAATGGTATTAATTATTGAACTCATTATTTATTTATTTATTACATAAGGTTTGTCTACATTATATTCGAGAACTTCAAATAACAGCGTACCTATGAAAATAGTTCGATCGAGCCAAAATGAATATGGGGAGGATACGGAGATATTACCCGTAATCCAGGATTTGCAAGAATGGGTGAAAACTCCGTGGGAGCTATCCAAAGAAAACTAACGAATAGAGAAGATTAATATTATTATATTAATGAAAATTGCCAAAGTACAAAATAATAAAAGATGATTCTATAACAAAATGTGGGAGCTATCCAAAGAAAACTAAAAAATAGGGAAGAATAATATTATTATATTAATAAACATTGCCAAAGTACAAAATAATAAAAGATGATTCTATAACAAAATGTTTTAATGTTACCCAATTTTTCTCAAATCCGCAAATGTTTTAATTTTGCCAAACTGGTAATGACGTCAATTTTGCGAGAGGGGGGGGGTCATTAGGAAATAACGATAGGATGATTGTAGGGGGGGGGGGGTCGAAAATCAGCAAAAATCGATGACGTAATATATGGACGGCCGCTATACTCTTCAGGTATTGACCGAAGGAATAAGATTTCCGATAATTATTTCTATATTTTTTCAACGATATAGCGAAAAAAATTTGGTCGAAAATCGAAACTGTTTCTTTCCGGAGCCACGATTTTGTCAAAAATTAAAATTTCGACCCGGGAAAAAAAGTTCATGTCTGAGTGGATATGTTCATATATGTTTCAGATACTGTCATACATGTATCAGATATATTTATATCTGACATTTTACAGTATCATATATGATTAGGTTTGTTCATATTCCACATCACATATGCATATAGAAGATCATATCTGATCAAATACAGTATCTGGCCTGACCATATATGAACTCATATCTGTTTATATCTGGCTAAGTATCAAGGCGAGTTGGTACCGTAAATTCGTATCTGAACATACATGATGTGATATGTGAACGTATCTGTTCGTATAAGATCATATCCGATCAAATACGGTACCAGACTCCGCTGTATAGATCGCATATATGTTTTAATCTGGTCAGGTACCAAGGCGATTTGGCAGCGTGAAACCATATCTGAACATATATGATGTGATATATGAGCAGGCACGTTCGTATAAAATTTTATCCCATCAGATACGATACCAAACCTGGAAAATATACGAAGTCTTATACACTCATACCTTGTCGTATATGCAGTTCAGTTGTTCGCACATGAAAACATCTGAATATATGAAACGATATATGAGGATATGAGACGATATCCGATCAGATACGGCACCTCACCTGACTGTATTATATGTGATCATGTGAGTTACTATAATATTATTAATTACTAACACGTCAAGTGATGACGGGTTAATAACCCCGCTCTATATATGTAAACATTTTAATATCCTCATGACTGCATTAACAAGATTTGATCTGTCTCAACAGGGTAAGATTTGCTCTGATATAGTCGGAGTCATACCTGGTCTGATGGTTCAGATAAACTATGGTTCTATCATATGGGCAGGCCTATTGTTCATAGATGTCCAGGTCTACTGAGATCCACGATATTTTATTCTTATACGGACAGACAGATCTGGTCCAATGAAATTAGATTTGCCTGACACGATCAGATCTGGCCCAATAAAATCAGATCTACCTGACATGATCAGATCTGGCCGAATAAAATCAGATCTGGTCCAACAAGATCAGGTCTTGCCTGAGGATTGGATCTGGTCAGACCTGCTGCGATATGGACGGGTTCGCTCTCAAAATTATCAAAATGGCTCTGATATGATCATACATGCTCAGATATAATCATACATGATTTGTCATGACACTGCATGAACAGATATTGCCAATTTTCTTGTCTGATCATATCTGATTCTACAGCTATGATTCAGATATATTCAAATATGAACTTTTTTTCCCGGGGACTATTCCTTCGATCAATACCAGCATTTATTTATCCCCTCAAAGAAACTTTTTGGTTTTTTCATTTTAGATAATCCAAACCGGAGATACTTTGCTCATCGCCGGACACTTTTTTTTCGGGGACCTCCAGGAGACTTCCTACAGGAGCAATGTTAATGAATATTTTTGAAAATAAAAATGCCAATCTAAAGCTAAAAGATGCCACTACACTGCCTCATACTTTTCGTTTTGCCCAAATGAAATCTTTTTCCAGAAAAAAAATCATGAAAAAACGACTTCTTTGGCCTTGCAACTGCGTATAACGCCTTAAGGCGGGATTCCGAATTAGAAGGTCCGAAAAATAGTTTTTTTTCATTGCTCGAATCGAGAGATATACTATCCAAGAATATATTTACAAAGTTGTAGAAGCCAATTGTAAATATTCTCGAAGATACAAGGCCAAAAGCAGAGAAGTGGATCTTTGGAGCGTGTTTTCTCCAGTTTTCATTTTCACGATTTTTCCAAATTGACGAGCGTGATAGCAAAAGAAAACTAAACGACCTATTGAATCAAACCAAAGTTTATTTTCTTCATCATGAAAATCTCTTCTAAGTGAATTAAAAAAGTCGTTGAACAAGTATTTTTAAATCATTTTTATAGCACGTTAAAGTGTTTTTTAACACATTTTTTTTTCTTCAAATCTGAGGAAAGTTATAATTTCACGATTTTTTCAGCTTTTTCTTAATTCACCCAGAAGAAAAATATATGACAATTGAAAATTTTATTGGTTCAGTCGAGAATTACGAGCTGCATCCTTCCCGGCGATTGGAGACTGCAGTTTCAAGACGCACATGGAATGGGCTGATAAATCTGCCGTCATTTATTGTTTCGTGTTGAAATTTTTTTTATACATTTAAATATACATGGAAAGACACCTCAATGTTAACTGGGCCCACTTGTTTTTTTTTACTTCCAAAAAAATCCTGAAAAAACGCTTTTTGGACCTTCCAATTCAGGCTCGCCCTTAAGGGAACTTCGAGCTACATTGATTAGTTAAATTATATTATAATTTAACTAATATAATTAATTATATTATATATGAAAAATATATATCATTGGAAAGAAAAGTAAAGTTGACGGTCATAGTAGTGTAAACGTTGATGAAGAAAAAATAAATAAATAAATAAATAAATAAATTTACTCTATTAGACCGGGTAACGTAACACCTGAAACTGTTAAATTTTTGTCAAAGATGTTCAGGGCAGTCTATTTAAGGGGTCACATCTAGTTGCAATTATTGAAAATATCGACTCTTGGTTTTCGACGATTTTTAAAATACAGTGGTTCGAAAAAACTTTTTTTAAACTTTCTTTTATCAATGAAAAAATATTTTGTGAAAATTTCTAGTCGAACTGTTCAGAATTGAGGGAGTTATGGGCGTTTATAGGTAGGTCCCGCGAACCGGCGAACTTTCAACGCGTTTACTCAAAATGACTTTTTCAAAATCGACAACCACGATATATCAAAAAAACACCGCACCGATCGACTCCAAATTTTACAACTTTTCTTTACGTATCAGAAAGCCGAGAGAATTTGTTTTTTTCGTTGCAGTTTTTTCGCATGAAAATGGAGCGTTTTTTCACCGAAAATCCATACTTTCACTTTGGACTGCAGACATTTGTTCAAAAATCAATATATAAAAATTTTCAAAGATCAATACCTCCCCGCGAATGACGTTTTTCAAACAGCGGTCTGCACAAACCATTGTATGTATGTATCACATTTATAAATATTTTTCAATACCAAAATCGTAAAAGATACTTAAGGGGGGAGATACATTTAGGCGAGAAAAAAATTTGCTGATTTCCATGATTTTTTTCTAAAGGAAAGTTTTCTCCACCTTTTTTGGGACTCAGGGTATCTTTTAATACTACTTTTGGCTGTTACTTGGGATTTTTTTCTATTAATCTTTAAAAATCGCATTTTCAAAACTGTCGTGACATATAGGTGAAAAACTAATTGACCGATTCTGATGAAATTTGATACAAATCTTTCCAACCTTATCGTCTAAAACATGACCCTAAATTTTCTTGAAAAAAAAAAAAAAGTATTTCTATATTGCAAAATGTAGCCATTTTTTTCAGAAAATACAAGTCTTTTTGTTTCAAAGCGTATCATTTCACCGATTTTCAACATTTCCCACTTTTTCTTGGTTCATATTCTGCGTACGAGTGTTAACGAGATAAAAATCTTCGTTAGTTTTTCTTCAGATTAATCCCGCCGACGCTACTTGTCACGCCGTCTGACAACATCCGCCGCAACCCGTTCAGAAGACGGTGCCCTACCTCCGCAATTTTTAAATATCAATAAAAGAAAAAAATTTGATGTAAACAGCCAAAAGTAATAATAAAACATTCCTTAAGACTAAAAAATAGTGAAGAAATCTTTCCTTGTAAAAAAAAAAAAACACGAAAATCATCAAAGTTTTCTTCGCCTAAAAGTATCTCCCCCTTAAAACAATACTTTTTAATACTAAAAAAAAAAAATGAAAACCTGTCCACGTATTCCCTTAAAAAACCCACGAAAATTTATGTTTTTCCGGGCCACGTGCTAGGTGTAACCCGTTAAAAGGGACACCCGGTATATATGAGTATGCATATATATATTAGACTGATTCAAAAAAAATTTTTCTTCTGGATTCTCGTGCTATTGTTGGGCACTGATAAAACAAAATTTCTCTAAAAAGATGGGCGCGGTCACTCAATTTTTAAAGGTGGCTATCTCGACTTTTTTGTATTTGAATTTTTTTTAACGAACGTATTGCATTTAAGCATAGTCATGGCTTCGGATTACGGATAAAAATCGGAAAAGTTTTGAATTTGTTCTTTTACAAACATAACAGAGAAAAACTGACCATACGTCGAAGTGCACACGAAACGATGAAAGAAATTTTCGAACAATGGAAATGTGTTGAAATTCCAACGCGTCGATTGAATAACGCAATCTTGAAATCAATAAAACTCCATCTAGTCTGGAAAGAACTTTTAAAAAATCGAGTTAAAAAGAATTTGCCGTCACAAATATCGTAGGAGCGTAAATTTAAGAGAGATTTGAACAAACTGTTCAACGTTGCACATTTTCGTTCTACCCAAAATGTTAACGAACTCGAGAATGGCTGGGAAGAAATGTAAATGAGTTTGAAGATAATATAAGCGTAGCATTTTGAAAATGTAAATATACGATTTATGAATAAAAGCTTATAATTTAATTTTTCGTAAAAAGTGCGAAATGTTAATGCGTATAAATAAATCTACATGAATAACGAGAGTAGTATAGACGCCATTATTGATCTACCTGAATTTGAATTGTGAATATTGCACCCTTTTCAAATTGTTAGAGTTTATTTTTGTTACGAAAAAGCTGCTGGATGTGATTTTTATCCGTAATCCGAAGCCATGAATATGCTTAAATGCAATACGTTCGTTAAAAAAAATTCAAATACAAAAAAGTCGAGATAGCCACCTCTAAAAATTGAGTGACCGCGCCCATCTTTTTCGAGAAATTTTGTTTTATCAGTGCTCAACAATAGCACGAGAATCCAGAAGGAAAATTTTTTTTTGAATCAGTCTAATATATATATATATATATATATATATATATATATATATATATATATATATATATATATATATATATATATATATTAGACTGATTCAAAAAAAGAAAAAAATTATTTTTTTTCCTTCGAGATTCTCGTGCTATTGTTGGGCACTAATAAAAGAAAATTTCTCTAAAAAGATGGGCGCGGTCACTCAATTTTTAGAGGTGGCTATCTCGACTTTTTTGTATTTGAATTTTTTTTAACGAACGTATTGCATTTAAGCATAGTGACGGCTTCGGGTTACGGATAAAAATCACATCCAGCAGCTATTTCGTAACAAAAATAAACTCGAACAATTTGAAAAGATTGCAATATTCACAATTCAAATCCAGGTAGATCAATAATGGCGTCTATACTACTCTCTTTATTCATGTAGATTTATTTATACGCATTAACATTTCGCACTTTTTACGAAAAATTAAATTATAAGCTTTTATTCATAAATCATGTATTTACATTTTCAAAATGCTACACTTATATTATCTTCAAACTCATTTATTTATTTCTTCCCAGCCACTGTGCATAACATTGCGCATCGTGGTGTTTTTTTTTTTTTTCAATGTGACTCAATTAAAGACAATTTTAAACAATGGCTCGGAAAAATGAAGACAAGACAATTTGGCTAATCGGCAAGGAAATTCCGAAAATAAGTACCCGTCATTTACCGTCAAATCGGAAAGTGGGCACTCGATATTGGCTTTGTTTGGTGGCGAGACAAGCTTCTTGTTTTGAAATTGGTACAAGAGTACTCAATGCGTGGAAATATGTATATACTTATGCAGTCCCATCGATATATGCAAAAGAGGATGGCAAGGAAGGTTGCTGCAGTGCGAGGCGCGAATAGTCGTCGAGGGGGGACGATGTGCGATTGGCGCTAGCGTACGTACGAATGATCGTGTACCACCATCGGTAAGGAAGGAAACTGTTGTTTTAGAGAGCGGGGTTCCAACGCTTCGATCTAATTGTGACCCGTTCTTTGTAGGTATCTTTCTTTTGTGTGTGGTTGATTGTGAGATCAATTAAAACGTTTGTGAGACCAGTTTCTTCTATAACAAGTCCATAAGTCGATAAGAATGGAACCTCTTCGTTCATAGGAGGGCTCTGCACTTTGATGGTATACCGCCAACGATAAAGAAGGAATCTGTTTTTCTGTTTGCGCTTTGATATCGAGCTACTGTCGGTAAATAAGAAACCTGTTTCTTTTTGAGAGAAAGTAGGGCATTTGCGCTTCAATCGTGCACTAACCACAATTGATAAAAAATGACTTTTTCTGTTTTTTTGTTAAAAAAGAATCGTGCGCTTCAATTGGATACCACTGTTGATAAGGAAGGAACTTCTCCAATGGCTCGAGAGTTTCGATTGAATACCAGTGTCGATAAGAAAGAAGCCTGCTTATCTTCGACGACTCGAGCGCGCCGTCGAAATACCACTGTCGATAAGGAAGGTGCCTGATCTTTTCACAGTTTCAATAGCGCACCGCTAGGAACGCGTACAATTTTACCATCGTAAAGCCTCCGATACGGGGTGTTTGATGTCGAAATTCGCCCACCCGATTTAAAATTGACCTAATTTGCCATCATTTGACCAATAAACATTCCTCTGGAATGACTGTGGTTCTGTGACTCACCAACGCTTGATTAGCCTTGTGCTTGTGCACCAGATTGCCAATGGCCCTAATCAAGCCAGCCTTGAATCCGAAAGCCGGATGATCCTGTACCTTCCCCTGGCCGGACGAGTCCCTTTCGACTTCCCGACTGCACGGAGCGACCTCGCTCAACTTTTGCACCGGTGTGAAATAATTGTCCGACGCTTTGCCGGCCATGTGCAAAGATTTCAGCAGGTCTGAGGGGAGCAGAAAATAGAAATAGATGAATCTTTTTTTTCCGACATCCGTTCAATTGTGATAATTTTCAAATATTCAAGATCACTTACAAACAGAGTTGCAAATAATGCATTACTTTTTTGTAATGCATTAGCGTTTTCATTACTCATTACTTCACATTTTGTAATGAAAAAAATGCATTACCTATTACATTACATTCAATAATGTAAACAATTTCCATTACTCATTGCGTTACATTTAGCAATGCAAACAATTGCCATTACTCATTATATTGAACTTTGTAATGTCAAAAAATTCATTACTCATTGAATTAAATCTTGTAATGTCAAAAAATTCCGTTCTTCATTACATTACATTTTATAATGCGAAATATTTTCATTACCCATTACAATGTAATGGGCAATGGAATTTTTTTACATCACCAAGTCCAATGTAATGAGTATTGGAAATATTTTACATTACAAAATGTAATGTAATGAATAATGAATTTGCTTTACATTACAAAATGTAATGTAATGAGTAATGGAATTTTTTTACATTACAAATTTCAATGTAATGAGTAATGGAATTTTTTACATTACAAAGTCCAATGTAACGGGTAATGGATTCTTTTTACATTACAAAGTCCAATGTAATGAGTATTGCAAATATTTTGCATTACAAAATCCAATGTAATGAGTAATGGAAATTACATTACATTCAGTAATGTAAAAAATTGCCATTACACATCATACTGAATTTTGTAATGTAAAAAAATTTCATTACGCATTAAATTAAATCTTGTAATGTAAAAAAATTCCATTCCTCATTAGGGGCCGTCCATATATTACGTCATTCTAAATTTGGGGGGGGGGGGGGGTAGGTTCGTCTGCGGATGACGGTAAATGATCGATGAGGGGGGGGGGGGGGGCGTTTCGAAATTGACGTCATTCTTGTGATACCAGTTACTTCAAAATGTACAATAGTATATTGTACAACTAGAGTGGTTTCCCCGCATGAGTGATGAAAAATATTTTGCAAGTATCTAATGGTATTAATTATTGAACTCATTATTTATTTATTTATTACATAAGGTTTGTCTACATTATATTCGAGAATTTCAAATAACAGCGTACCTATGAAAATAGTTCGATCGAGCCAAAATGAATATGGGGAGGATACGGAGATATTACCCGTGATCCAGGATTTGCAAGAATGGGTGAAAACTCTGTGGGAGCTATCCAAAGAAAACTAAAGAATAGGGAAGAATAATATTATTATATTAATGAAAATTGCCAAAGTACAAAATAATAAAAGATGATTCTATAACAAAATGTGGGAGCTATCCAAAGAAAACTAAAGAATAAGGAAGAATAATATTATTATATTAATAAACATTGCCAAAGTACAAAATAATAAAAGATGATTCTATAACAAAATGTTTTAATGTTACCCAATTTTTCTCAAATCCGCAAATGTTTTAATTTTGCCAAACTGGTAATGACGTCAGTTTTGCGAGAGGGGGGGTCATTAGGAAATGACGATAGGATGATTGTAGGAGGGGGGGTCGAAAATCAGCAAAAATCGATGACGTAATATATGGACGGCCCCTTACATTACATTTTGTAATGCGAAATATTTTCATCACCCATTACAATGTAATGAGCAATGCAATTTGTTTACATTACAAAGTCCAAGATAATGGGTAATGGAATTTTTTGACATTACAAACTCCAATGTAATGAGCATTGGAAGTAATTTACATTACAAAATGTAATGTAATGAGTAATGGAGTTTCTTTACATTACAAATTCCAATGTACCGAGTAATGGATTTTCTTTACATTACAAATTCTAATGTACTGAGTAATGGATTTTCTTTACATTACAAAATCCAATGTAATGAGTAATGGAAATTGTTTACATTACAAAATCCAATGTAATGAGTAATGGAAATTGTCTACATTACAAAATATAATGTAATGAGTAATGAACATTTTTTCACATTACCGAATGTAATGTAATGGGGAATGAAATATTTTTTTCATTACCCATTACAAAAGTAATTAATAATGCATTACTTTTTCATTACAAATTTCGCGAACCCTGCGTACAAGGTAAAATAAAAAATCAAAAATGATCGAGCAAAAATTAATAAATAACGACGTACTCACATATGCAATTAATGACGAGGCTCTTGTCGTTCCGGAGAAGCCGACTCTCGACGGACTCCCCGGAAGAGACAAGCCCGACAATGTCGAGGAGCAGCGTAACCTCGGTCGGCTCCACGCCGTCCAAATAAGAGTCCACCGTCTTCAGTATCAAGTCGCTTCGCCTCCTGAATCTCTCGCACAAGAATCGGAAGAGTTCACCGGGAAAATTTGTGCTCGTTTCGCCGTCCGTCTCGCGATCGGAGTACACGGACTCGCTCACGTCCTGGCGAATCAGCTCCAGCAGGTAGAGTCTCGTTTCAGGCGTCAATTCTTCGTAAATGTCCGTTAGCTTGCTGGGTGTCCTCAACAAGAGCCGGAGAGTCTCTTCCGCCGAGTGAATCCCCAGATCGTTGGCTTTCACCAACGCTTCCGTCATTTGGCGCATGCTCGTCTTGTCCCAATAGGCCGGATCCAAGTTTCTCAGGGAGTTGTGCGCGTAGGCGCACGCCGCTCTGGCCAGCGGAGGGATATCGGAGGCCACTAGGCGTCTGCAAGGATTTCCCAAAGTTTCCCAACTTCGCAAAGTTCCTTTCGCATTTCGGAACGATGATTACGATCAATTTTCCCGACATTGGAGTTTGCTCCTCCAATGTCCTCCATTCACACTGGTATAGCCCCTTAACATTCGATACCTACGTTATGGCGGACTTGAACTCGTTCTCCATCAGGGGACGCGGCAAATCGTCGCTCCTGCAGGCAAAAGTAGACAAATTGCACAAGAATTGAAGGCACAGCCTGAGAATCTCCAGCAGGTCTTTGGAGTCCTTCGAGGCGTCCGTATTTTTCAGGATGAAATCAACCGCCCAGCGGACGGCTCCGTCGTAAGGAAAACACGCGGCGGTGCCGGGATTGTCTATGGACTCCTGGGTGTAACCTTCAACGCAAGAATTGACCAAACATTTGAGGAGGATTATTCGGACGTTGTCGGGAACGACTTGCGGCTGCGAAGCAGTCAGAGTCTCCGTCACTTTGGTGAGAATCTTTTTGTCGATGAGGTTCCTGCGAAAAATGTTTTTCCTGTAGCGGAGGCTCACCCGGCTCGATGTACCATCCTAGTGAGTTTGTGAAAACTCGGTCAGCGGACCTACCCCTGTTCATCGCGAGGAAAACACTTCGGTTTCAAAGTTTCGATCAACAGTGTCCAATTGTTGTCGTTGAGAGCCGTGCATAACCTCTCGTACGAAATCATTTCGCGTATTGTTGAGGTTAGGGGTGTTACGATTGGTTATGGAATTGGATGAGGGAGATTTGGGAATTTTGTGGGAATTTACTTGGCAGCTGAGTTGGGAAATTGCGAATTGTGGGACGATTAACGAGGTACGTGGCTCTTGAACGACTGCTTCGTGGCCGAGAGCGCCGCCGTAGTCTTTCGCGCTCAGCTGACAGCGCCACTATTGCCGTCTCTCTCGCGCTCTGCCGACAGCTGTCTGTCTTGCGCTTCACCGTCCAATGGGCGTAGAGTCCCAGAAGAAAAAGTTTAACACTGGCATGTTTCTCGGCCACGGTATACAGGCCTGAAAACTCGTAGTGTGGGGAGTGACTCGAATAATGAAGCAATGTTAGTAGTTCTCGCTTCTGCCACCTGAAGCGCTGCTGTCTAGGGGTGAGCGAATCAAACGCAGGTCCAAGCAGCTATGCAATGGAGCGGATTTTTCGGAATAAACAATATTCCAAGAGCAATACGAATGGAAAAGGATTCAGTTTTTTTTCACAATTGATCCTATGGTGACAATGACAATTATTATTTCAGCAGACTGCATTTCATGTATGTTCGAACTTCTGTTATTCTTCAATTTGGTCTTCGACCAGCCCCGGATGTACGATTTTTCCGAGCCGGGGTAAAAACTTGACATTGGCGCCCCTCCACTCCAGCATTTGAGATTAAGGGGAGAAATTTCTTTAGACGCCCGAAAAGAAGTCATTTTTCATACATTTTTTTAAAGGTGATGAAATAATCGCTTCATTTTTAAATTTGGACATTATCTTATTACAACTTTCAAGTGTTCATTTTCATTTATTTTTTAAACAAAACAAAATGGCTGCGTTATAAGATATTCCTTTAGGCGCCTTTTGAAAAACTGCTCATGTTATAGCTCAAAAAGTTATTGATCGATCTGGCTGAAATTTTGGGAGTTTTCTCAGTATAACATTATTGGAAGGATATACCTATAAAAATATTTTTAAGAGTATACAATTTTAAATGAAGCAGGCTTTGTAATCGAATTTTCATATTTTTTACCATTTTCTCGACAATTTTTATCCCAAAAAGGTAATTTATTTTCGCGATAACCGTAAAATTTTAGGTATATCCTTCCAATAATCTTAACGTGAGAGACCTGCCAAAATTTCAGTCAGATCGATCGATAACTCGTTGAGCTATAACATGAGCAGTTTTTTAAAATACGCCTAAAGGAATACCTCATGAAAGTTCGTCTCATAGGTACTTTTGTTTTCGATGGCTAGGATCCCGAGGCCATTGAAATTCACTAAAGCGCTCTGGATGCTAGGCGCTTCAGTGAAACAAGCTTTTTTCAAACACAAGAATTTGGCGCCCCCTGAAACAGCCGCCCGGGGCAGGTACCCCGGTTTGCCCCCCGTTAGATTCGGAGCTGTCTTTGACCATTAGATAGAGAAAATATAAAGACAAGTTTGAAAAAAACTTCGTTTTTTCGCTCATATTTTTTATACATAAATGTATATATTTATTACAATTTTCAATTAATCGAAAAAAGCGCTCGTACGTGACTGTTAAGCCATCTAAAAAGCTACAGATAAAATTTCAAGTTGATTGGACGAAAGTTGTCCAATCTGCTGCGTGCCGATTTCAAATACAGTAGAACCTCGATTATCCGAACCTCGATCATCCGAACCCTCAATTATCCGAACGATGACTTAGTTTATCCGAACGTTCAATTATCCGAACATTGGCGCGAATGATACATTGTTGCTTGCTGCCACCGCCGTGAGCAATAATGAGCAACCCAACGCAACTTCTCCTTCTCAAACGGCTGCGCGACTTAGGCCCGGTTCCATAACTCTCGGTTAACCGAGTTAACCGAAGTTTAAGGGCTACTGGACCAATCAGAACCACGCTGAGCTGGCTAAACTCCGGTTAACTCAGTTAACCGAGAGTTGTGGAACCGGGTCTTAGCCGCTCAAAAATGCTTTACAGCCGTTCGTCAATTAAAAATGGACGATTTTATAAAAAAAAAAATAATTAAAAAGGCATTCGACGTCTCAGGTTTTTAATATATATATATATATATATATATATATATATATATTTCAACGGTAATATGTCTGTCAAATTTTAATATATATGTATGTACCGTTTTTATGTAAGAGGTGTTGTTTATGATCTTGTCCCAAAAAACCCACGTTTGGATTATCCGAACTAGTCTCGATCCCAATTGGTTCGGATAATCGAGGTTCTACTGTACATGGTTTTAAGAAAACCGTGTTTGAAGTAAACGGTTTTATCGACGGCACAGCCAATGACTTTTTTTCTGTAATCTAATGCCACCTATTGGTAGGAAATAAAACTATTTTCAGTCGGTAACTTTATCCCCAACGAGAGGCTTACAAGAGTCAAGAACTGCGTCTACCGGCGTGGCATCGCCGAGGGCGCTTTACAGCGCCCGGGGACTCCGCTCAAAAAAGCTCGAAAACCACTTTAAAACTGTTTTTTCAGCTATTATATGCTACAAATATGCATAATATTTTTGGAGGTTCAAAACATTTTTTTAAAGTGTTTCCAAAAAAACGTTTGTTCGAAAATATTACAGTGGTGGATGCCTTCAAACACGGAACTCGTTCTAGTATCGTTCTTCAAACTTCTCCAACAGTTCTGTCCAATGCAGACTGCATACAAGACCGTGGCGACACATGACAAAAAAAGTGTAGTCTCTGGGACATTTGGTCTACTGAACCCGGCCAATACGAGTATTTATTCTCTTGAAATTTCCTACCCACTTATCGCCAGCACAGATCCGTATCCAGAGAACTTTCCGCTTTTTCGGGCGAAAATGCGACACCATGGACACTAATAGATACAGGAGACTGAACTCGACATTTTAAGCGATGCCCGAAAATGAAGGCAACAGGGATGGCGCTACAATCGCGCGAAGGGTTGCGCTGCTAGCTTCACTCGACAAAAAACCGAATGCGAATTTGACGTTACTTTGAATTTTGTTTTCGTAATTTTCACGTGGAAAAAAATTCTATTTCTACAGCGAAAAACGGTAAATCTTTTTGTAGTACTTTAATAATAATATAATAATACTTTAAAATGACAATGTTTGTGTAAATGTGCGTGGAGTTTTCAAGTGAGTTTCAAATATACAAGTTTTAGAAAACAACCCGATGTAATTCTTGAATTCTTGAGTCTTTGAAAGTTGGTAGAAAAACTAGAGTTGCAAAAATATTTAAGGACTTAATTTTTTACATGAAAACGTTTCGGCTCTTGTGTGAAGGTCGTATTTTACCACGTAAGGCCCACTATTATACGATTTAAAGAAAACAAAATCACGGGAGTATACTTAATAGTTCAGTTGTATTTGCAAACCGTCGCCTAAAATTAGTATGTTACAAAAAAAATCACACAAACCGAAATAACGTTCAAACCACTGAAAATGGCATAACATACATGGAGGTTCAATCGATAGGTATTGAGGTCCCCCATCGTTTTGTTTCGTTTGCGCCACGCCGCGCATTACACTCTGTATATTGCTGGGCTCTATGCACAGTAGCGTCAAACTCGCGTACGGTCTGTTGTCGAGTGAAGTTAGCACTGCAACCCTTCGCGCGATCGCAGCGCCATCTCTGTTGCCTTCATTCGATGACCGAACTGCCGTATCGCGCGTTTCCATGGAAACGATCGTGACCACCAATGGGAGTCTATCGCGTTCCGCGGCGACGACGGAAAAGTGTCTCCGAAAAGCCGCATCTCTATGCCCGGTCAGAGTTGCCAGATTGGGCTATAAACCGCGATTTGGGCTATCTTGGGAGGCCATTTCACGGCTCAAATTTTTGAAACGCGCTAAAGCGCGATTTGGGCTATAGGCGAAAATAAAATGGCTTTCTTTGCGCTCTTAGATCATGTAACTACAGGACGCGCCTTGCATAGTTCGCTTCGAACAAAACCATCCGCACAATTTTACAGGGAGTGAGGAAATACACACATACGTACAATTTACTACGGTCACAAATTATCATCACGCATTGACTAACGCACATAAGAAACATATTATCCCGCAATGATATAATACAGCACGCTAAAAAAACAATTATACTAAAATCGTGTTCTTTTTTACACACTACTTGTATTTGTGTGCCAAAATAGAAGAATAGCGGAGCACCCAAGTCGATAACGCAATCGTTAACAACTCTTTTACGGAGGTAACTTTCATTATGGGTTTTAGAGTAATATATTTTATACCTATAAATAATTGAACGTAGTGAATTCATATTTGTTAAAATCTTAAATAAAAATATACAATTATACAGCCATCGAGTCACTTTTATGTGATTCACATGGTGTGATTTAAAGTTTGTATGAAATTGCGTCATGGACACAAAAAGCCTATCATTGTCCCGCTTGGATCCACGGTCACAGAGAACACGAATTAAAAACTTATGATTATGAATTGAAGGAAAAGTAAACTTCAAATGCAAAAAGAAAAACTGTTTATTAATTACGTATCATAAAATAAAAATACATAACGAACGACCAACATAAAAAAGCATTTTCCTTCAGCCCGATATACTCATATACCCCCGCGTCCTCTTCTCAGCCGACAAGCGAAGCTAAGTTCAACTTGAATCCGGATGAACCGGACTCCGGCCCCGTCCCTGCCCAAGAGAATGTGCCAAAGAATATTGATGTACCAGAGATTCAAATTTCGAATGCAGATAACCTGCTAAACGAATTTTATGTTTCTCCGATGGACATAGATGATTTAGATTTCTAGAAAACGTATAGATATGTACTTTAATATTCTTATTCATATATCATATATGAGACTGTGATTGAAACTGGGTGATTTTTGCACTAGTGTAATCTCAAGGAATAAGTATTTGTTTTTTTTTGTGATTGTTTTAGTCTGCTACAAAATACAGATATTTGATTATGTTTCATTTTAACATAATTAAAGAAATAATTCAATTTCTAACTTCTATCAGTGCTCTTCCTTCATGACCTACCAAAACCACGAATTTGGGCTATATGCGGGCTTTTACCGCGCTATTTGGGCTTCGTAAAGTCCCGCGGTTTTTGGGCTACACAAGCGGCGTCTGGCGGCGGTTTCGCTCACTACCCGTCTGGCAACTCTGTGCCCGGTTCGTAATTATTTGGAATTTCAGTCCGTGACTGGCGATTGTGACTTTCACCGAGTCGGCTTCGATCAGGATCGAATATCAATTATTCTTCGCTAAAAAAATACTTCACCAAGGTGAGAATAACTTCTCTAAAAAATGCTTACACCCGCTCTTTTTTTGTGCGACCCAAATACTTCGTACGTCGCGTGAAAATGTTACTCGATCTTTTGCACTGTCATTCTTGGTTATGAGGCCTCGGCGGGTCTTCGCACGGACTTAGCGTCTCGATTACGTTTCCGAGAACGATTATTTCCCCTAAAAAGTATCCCGAATTCGCTTCGATCGATTTTGCCCAGCCGGTCGAATATTCGCGTTCGGAAAGCATCGCCGCGCGATTCTAACCTCAAAATCCGCAGCGTATTTGTTGACCGAAAGCGATCGAAGCATACGAAGACCTTTGTTCGCGTCGTTCGTTTCAGATGTTCTTGACGCGTTCCGAGTACGACCGAGGAGTCAACACCTTCTCTCCTGAGGGGCGTCTCTTCCAGGTGGAATACGCGATCGAGGCGATAAAACTCGGCTCCACGGTCATCGGCATATCGACGTCCGAGGGCGTTCTCCTGGCGTCCGAAAAGCGAATAACCTCTTCGCTGATGGAGCCGACGACGGTTGAGAAAATATTCGAGGTGGACACGCACATCGGTTGCGCCTCGTCCGGCCTTATGGCCGACTCGAGGACCATGGTGGACAGGGCCAGGGTCGAGTGTCAGAATCATTGGTTCGTCTATAACGAGAAAATGACGGTCGAGTCGGCGACTCAGGCTGTATCCAACTTGGCCATACAGTTCGGCGACAGCGACAACGACGGAAGCGCCATGTCGCGACCCTTCGGCGTCGCCATTCTGTTCGCCGGCATCGACGAGAAAGGACCTCAACTCTTTCATATGGATCCGTCCGGCACTTTTGTGCAATTCGACGCTAAAGCCATTGGCTCCGGAAGCGAGGGAGCTCAACACTCGTTGCAGGAAGTTTATCACAAAGTGAGCCGATGTTGCGTTTTACAACCCATTATTAATTGTTATTATCATTATCGAGTAATTTCATTTGTTTACCATTATCATTTATTTTTTGTATCATTCTTTATTTATTAATATTATTATTTATTCATCAACAGAATTTATTTGTTAAAACTATGATTTATTTACTAATATTATTCATGCATTAATTTTGCCATTATTTAAGGGGTAAGGCCACTGTAACGGCCCAAAAAAAAAGGTTTTTTCACTAATTTTTTGCTCCGGAAATTGAAGGTATTTGAAAAAAAACTTTTAATGGTGTTATCGGGCATACATTAAACTTTATTATAAAATTTTTTTACAGTAAAAAAAAAACAAAATGGCGGTTCCACAGCTATCTTCCCGAGACATGTTTTGCTTCCAGGGCTCCGCGGCACGCAGCACCACTGGTGCACTTTTGAATCTAGAACAAAAAAAAAAACCATTAATCTAGAGGGCTATAGCTAGAGAATGTCGATCGGATTTTAAAAAGTATCAATTTTTGTGGATTTGGCGTGCGTTTGAAAAAAAAAATTGATTTTTGACGAAAAAAACGGCAAGTTTTTTGTTAATAAAAAATCAATAAATAAAGTTCTTGAAAATTCCGATCGACATTCTCAAGATAATGTAAATGTTCACATCTGGTTGAAATTTCAAGTAAAAAAAATGAAAATTGTTCGAGTTATGCTGCGTGCCATTTTGAAAAACCATGTTTCGAGAAAAACGCGTTTAAAGTTTTGCGAATAGTTTTTTATTGGAAAAAATTTAAAAAAGAAGTTAAAAGGATTTAAACTATTTTTAAACTAGAGGGTTTAAACTATTTTTTAAGCCAATAAAAAAAAATCGTTTTTTCAAAAAATTTACAGTGGCCTTACCCCTTAATATCATTATTTCGTAATATGATTTATCTATTAGTATTTATATTATTTATTTAATATCATCTATTTAAAGCGTTAGGCCATGGTAACGGGTATAAAATCATGTGCGAATTTAACAATTTTTTGTCGTATGAAAAATTGATTCACTCATAAAATTAAATACAGATCTATTTAGTATGAATATCAAGCTGTTAGCATTTTTTTTCCATGCACAAAATGGCCGACATCTAATATTTTCTTTTGTTATCCTTTTTTTTTAGGCGCTCTACTGCGCGACATTTAGCATCCACAATTTTTTACCTAGAACAAAAAACAAAAATTCTCGTCAATCTACATTAGAATACCTAAAAAAGTACGTGCGGAATTAAAAAAATATTGTTTTATTCAAAAGTTGTAGGTATTTGAACTTAAGAAATGAATTTTCAGTGAAAAATTTCGTTATAACTGCTCATAAACTGCTCGTAAAGTGAAGCGTTTTCGATTAATCAGAAATTCCGTACGTACTTCTCTGCGAAATGCAATTAGGAACATAATTTTTAAATTTGAAGCAAATCGAGTGAAAATTGTTGAAGTTATTGGCAACGCTAATTGGAAAAAGCTGTTTCGAGAAGTTTCGAGTAGTCGGCCATTTTGTACATCGAAAAAAAAATATATATTTTCTAACAGCTTGATATTCATACTAGATTGATGTGTAATTCATTTTATGAGTGAATCACTTTTTCATACGAAAAAAAATGGTTGAATTCGCACATGATTTTATACCTGTTACTGTGGCCTAACGCCACACGACGATCCTCCGCCACATATGAAGCATTCCACACTAAGTGAAACACTTAAAAATCATGTGATTTTTAAATGGGCTCATAATTTGTTTTCAAGTTCATTCGAGTGTCAAAAGCAACTACTACTTTTTTTAGATTTTTAAATTGGATTTCACACTCGAATTTGGATACCGGGATATTATTCTCGTTTTTTTTTTTTTTTCGATTCATTATAGTCAAAAAGTGATGTATTGTACAAGAAAAAAACGTTAAAGAAGAAAATTTAGGTTTTCGAATGTACTTTTCAATCATATATGTTTCGTAACTGTTAAAAATTCGGCTAATGTATTTTTCAACGAAATAAGGTAAAAATAATTTTTTTCGTCAAGTTCGCCCACTTTTATTTTTCTATAAATTTGAGAGAACTTTCGCTGATGTCATAACACACCACAGGAAAATTGGCATGATGGAGAATTCATATCTTCCAATTATTTTTTAAGGTTAATTGATGCAGAATTTTATCGAACCATGGATATTGAATATCGACCATTGTTTCAGGCACAACAGTGAATTGCGATGAATATTTAGTGTTATCTAGAACTATTTTGTCCTTCTCCTTTCAATTCAATTATGGTTTTGTCTGCCTCGAAATTTTTCATTTTTGAATATTTCTATCGTTAAACAATGAGTGAATCGCAATATGGTTAGTCTACTAATACAAAAGCCACCGATGAGAAAACCATATCGTATCGTTTTGACCGAGTTCTTCCGCAAAATCAATTGTATCAGCATTGAGAGTGAGCATACCAGATCATTCAACAAATGAGAAGCAAGATTTCTTTTTCATACGTACGAGAATAACGCTACGAAAAACGGTGAGTAATGGAAAAATTTCGAGACAGACAAACAAAACCATAATTGAATTGAAAGGAAGAGGACAAAATGATTCTAGATAACACGATATATTCGTCGCAATCCACTATTGTGCCTAAAACAATGGTCGATATTCAATATCCATGGTTCGATAAAATTCTTCATCAGATAATCTTAAAAAATAATTGGAATATATGAATTCTCCATCATGCCAATTTTTCTGTGCTTTGTTATGACATCAACAAAAGTTCTATTAAACTTATAGAAAAATAAAAGTGGGCGAACTTGGCGAAAAAAATTATTTTTACCTTATTTCGTTGAAAAATACATTAGCAGAATTGTTAACAGTTACGAAACATATATGATTGAAAAGTACATTCGAAAACCTAAATTTTCTTCTTTAACGTTTTTTTTTGTACAATACATCACTTTTTGACTATAATGAATCGAAAAAAAAACGAGAAACATATCCCGGTATGCAAATTCGAGTGTAAAATCCAATTTAAAAATCTAAAAAAAAAATTGTAGTTCTTTTTGACACTCGAACTAACTTAAAAACGAATTATGAGCCCATTTAAAAATTACATAATTTTTTAGTGTTTCACTTGGTGTGGAATGCATCATATATGTTTTTCCTTACGATATTTTATTATTTCTGAACTTATACTCTATTGTCGTTCCGCCTTTCATTTCCTTGCATTTGTTTCCTCATTTAGATTTTTCTACTACTATGTGACTAAACGGTGAATAAATATTCACAGTTTAGTCATGGGCTCTTTTTTCAGCGCCCTCTGTATCTTTCCGTTGATTTGTTTTCCCTCTTTGTCTTCTATCTATTTTTCCAGGTATTCTAATATGTCTTTTTTAACACTTGGTCTGTAGACCTGGGTAGTTCGTGGCCGAGTCAACACTACTTTCCTACCGAGTTGCTCAATTTAGTCAACAAAAAAGATATGAAAAACATGTATTTTCCCATAATTTTATGATTGATACACGAAATTGAATGTTTCGAACAATAGCATGAAATTTTTCAAAAATGTTCGATGCTTCAACTGGGTGAAAAAATGACAGGACTTGAAATACCCGGGTTTACAGATGGAAGATACGGGAAAAATATTTACAGCCGAAGTGTTAATTTTCTCCTTGGCTTTTTTGCACGTACATGTATCCACTAGGTTTTCTACATATTTTTTACAAACCCTGCACTTGTTATCACTATACGCCTCATCTCCTTTCTTCCTCACATTTCCCCATCTTAATCTTGTCCAAGTTTCCTTGGTTTCCCGCAGTATATTTAAATCCTCCCAATATTTTTCTGTCCCTATGCTGTTCTTTCTGCTTTTGCATTGAGGGCAATACGTCGAATTTTCGATTTTGTTCCAATCCTGTTCGATTTCTTGGTCGATTTTTGTTTTCGTACCCCTTTCCATCATTCTTTCAATTTTCTCTCCATCGTCGTTTGCTATCGCTCTCCATATGTTTCTCTCTCCTACTTTCTTCATTGCATTTTTCACTACAGTCCCCATTTAGCACTCCTCTTGCCTCCGTGTTGAGGCATTTCTTCGGCCATCTTTCCTCTCCCATCTTAATTATCTTTATCAAATAATTTTCACCTCCATCTATTTATTAATACTATATATATGTTAATATTCCTATTCTTTCTCAATTTATACCATTAATTTATCAATCGATAAATCGATTTTTTGCTTCTTGTTTGTGGATATTATTATTCTCGACTTAGTAATAGTAATAGTAATTGATTTCGAGGTATACCCTCTCAGAGTGTTTACACTTACATCCTCCCACTACATATTCTTCCCTTTTACATAATATTCTTAAAGCTACTTAAAACTATTTCTATTTCTATTTCTAGCCGTTATTCTAATTGCTTATTTCTATTTTCTCGAAATGCCGTATATACATACAAAGTGCTACTACCGGCTCTTCTTTTAATGCCATTTCAATTTTCCTATTCATTTCCTCTTTTCCCCCGTCTCCCATCCATTCTTCAAGGTTGTCTACTATTCCTTTTTTGATTTTCTCTTTAATTTTCTCACACATACATACGTGGGCTAGGTTTTCCACTTCTTTTCCGCAACCCCTACATCTATTATCGCTATATCCCTTATTACCATCCTTTCCCACATTTCCGCATCTGAGCCTTGCCCAGGTTTCCTTTATTCCCGTCGTTGTATTTCCGTCTTCCCAGTACCTTTCTGGTTCTACTGTTTGTTTTCGAGTTCTATATTGTACGCAATACCTTGATTTATCAATTTGGTTCCAGTCTTGTTGTATTTCCTGGTCCACCTTTGTTCTCTTTCCCCTTTCTAATATCTTTTTAATTTCTCCTATGTCTTCGCTCGCAATGGCCTTTCACAAGCCTCCTTCCCCCACTTCCTCCATCGCTTCCTGGACCTCCCTTCCCCATTTCGTCGGGTTTCTATTCAATACTCCCCTTGCTTCTTCTTTGAGACACTTTTTTGGCCACCTTTCCTCTTCCATTTTCATTATTTGAATCATATAGTCTGCTGCTCTCCTCCACGTTTCCGTCGCACAGAGGAGTATTTCACCTCGAAAGTTGCTCAAAATTATTTTGTGATTTTTATCGATTGGACATGTAATGAAAAGCAGTTTAGGGTCGTTATATTGTATTTAAAACGATCGGCCACACATGAAATATTAAAAAAAAGGTTTGCAAAAATAGATTTCACAAAATTATATTAATTAGATTCGTCTTCACTAGATCCATCCACGTCTTCATTATTGGTCTGTGTTGACGTTACGTCCAACGTTTCCGGTAGCAAGAGTTGTAACGTCTCACTGGAGAAAGGTTTACTTTTTAGGTTTAAAAAGGTTTAATTTTTCTCTATAATTATGTTTTTTGAGTAAAAATATAAATTTTGATGAAGGTGTTAAGTAAATAAAAGTGAAAATGAATGTGAGAACTAGCGAAGAGATTAGTGCGTTACTTCGTCCTCGCAAACAAGTGGAATATTTTGGCGGAGAAAACTCTGAGGATAAAGATTATATCGAAAAAGATCATCAGGAAGGGGAAGAGGAGTGCGATGAGTTTTCCGATTCGAAAACTTTTCAATTTGTCCATCAATATTTTACATTTATTATCAATTTTATCTTCTATAAGTGTCCATACTAGATAGCGATATTCAACCCTTAAAATAAATACCTTTTATGAATTCCCGAAGCCTGCCATATTTTTTTCTGAAAGTACATCATCTCAAGTTAAAATAACTTAAAGGATATTTGAAAAGAAGTTACTAAAAAAAAATGATGGATTTTTAACATTACGGTGCATTTCCTGCATTTTTTCAAACGATGAAATTAACAATTCAAAATTAATGTTATGACATTTTTATTTATTGAACCTATAGTTGAAAACACGAAGAACACCTATGCATTTTTCAGAATTTTTTGGAAGATTTAAGGTTTGTAAACATGTCGCGAACGCTAATGATTCCATTCGAAGGTGCCGAAAAATAGTCTCGGTTCGAGGGTTAATAGAATAAAACAAAAAATGGCGGATACATGCGGAACGTTTATTTTCAAAAAACATTATCAAGAATAACTAAACTTCACGTTACGCACAAAATAATAAGTTAACTTGGCTTAACTGATGTACAAAACCACTTTTGAATTTAGTGTTTACATGAAAACACGTGACCTTTTTATTCTGGAATGTATATGATGAGAAATGTTACTTTATCAAGTACAATGCGCAAAATAAATATTCTCAATTGAAGTACGTACCTTCTTCTTCAATATTCATGATGGCTGCATTAAAATATCACCGCACACAAACTCAAAATCACGGTTGAAAGATAACGTTTTAACAGGAGCGCTGAGAATAAAAATAAGCGCGTCGCACATTGAGAAAGTTCTGACTGCTGTCTCGGTTAGAGGAAGGATGGGCCGTTATTCAAAAGTTCGTTTGGTAATGTAATACTTACTAAGCTTTAATGATGAATACTTTGTAGTAGATTTTAACAAAATTATTGTAATCGACTTTTGATCGATTTTTTCTTTAAAATACTCTTCTGTGCGTCGTTACGCTTCTGCGACCGGATTCCATCCGCCAAATATAACTTGGCGTGTTTTTATTTAAGCCCATTGCCATCTTGATGTATCCTCCTTGTAATCTCTCTACTACCGCATGTCTCTTCCACCCCCACACCTCACTTCCCTACAACAAGCCACTTTGGACTATAGCGTCCATCAAGTACAATCTTCTTTTTAGGCTATTTATTCCGGCTCTTTTAAATGTCCCCCAGGTCGATTCTCGACTTAGTAATATATTCATTTATTCATGAATATTATAATTGTTTTTTTTTATTAATTACTATTATTAATGAAAGTTATTATTATCTTTCAATATTTTTATCATCTACTTACTAATTATCTTACTTATGATCAATTATTAATATAAGTAATAATAATAATTGTTGTAATTGTTTGTATTATAATTTATCATCATTATTATTTTTTAATCTTTATCTTTCGATATTCTTATTACCCATTTACTAATATTATTTATCATTTATGTTATTATAAAATTAATTCATTCAATGTCCGAAGCACGCAATTTTTTTCCGAATAAAATTACGAATTAATTGTCAGTCGGACGAAATTCATATCTCACTCGTTCGCGTTCGCAGTCGATGACACTGAAGGAAGCGACGAAGGCTGCGCTCACCATTCTGAAGCAAGTTATGGAGGAAAAATTGAACGAGACGAACATCGAGGTGATGACAATGACACCTGGTGCTTTTTTCCACATGTTCACGAAGGAAGAACTCCAGGAGGTGATTAAAGACATTGCTTAAAGCAACAAGTTGCGCGATTATCGATTCGTAAGGAATTTCAACAGCAACAAAACCATATAAGAATACGAGCGTTATTATTAAAGGAGAACGAAAAAACGTCGAAAAAGGAGATAAGGGTTTCGTCAAGTGGAAAATCATGTACAATGTATTTACCTTCGAGCTATTCAGAGCGGTTTTTTTTTAATTCGACACGATTTTCGTTTTATTTTCGTCCGCCCGCTTCCCGTATCCGAAACTTGCAGTCCAAAGGATACAAATCCTACTCAGAGTCCTTGATTGAATTTTTCCCTCTTTTTCGGCGCCAGGAGTAATTTAATATTCGGACGCAATCATCGTGGATTCGATGGTAACTAATATTTTTTTTTCTTTCGTGTTTTTCGTCCAGGATGTATGGGAAAAAGTTGGTGGAATGTTTGGGATTCGTTTGGGTTTGTTTATGTGGAAAAGAAAGTTTGGAAAGTTGCACAATAATTTGCTGCATCGTGCAATTAATCCTAACGCAGTGAAATAGGGTATTTCACCCTTTTTTGAAGGGTGTCTCAATTTGATCCTTCGGTGGTAATGAACTACTAAGAAATTTATTTATATTTTATGACATCGATAAGTGCCGTGAAAATGCATATTAATTTTACATTTCAAATTTCCGCGCGAAAACCCTAGCCGCCCTGCTGCTTCGGTTCGTGACGTCAGTTGCATAGTAAACATCGACGCTGCGCCAATTGTGAACACGTTCAATCCGTCGGATTTTCATAATTTTTTTTGAGCTTCTCTGAATATATTACTAATCGTCTCTGTGATATTTCAGGGTCGGTTATCGATCTAATTACAGAGAATTTTTTTTTCAAAATTGCGTGTTTTTGTGCAGGAATTTCGAGATGACGTACAAAAACCCAATTTCCGGTCGCTGCAAAGGTGTATACAATAGTGGAAATCCGTCAGATTCTTAAAAATAATCGGATTTACATACTTAAGACTTGGAGTAATCCAATGCTCTGAGAAAAAATTACGCTTATTGACCTAATTTTTCTGTAATATCAAGTTTAATTTGAACTTCCGGTATTGGATTTGTCACCACTTGCTACGATAAAGAGACGCGACAGCAAGGCAACAGCTGACTAGTCCTAACCTCATCTCAATCATTCGAATTTCCACACATATTTCATTTTTAAGGCAGGATTCTACTTTGAAACCATGAAAAAAAAACGCTATTTTCGTGAATTTTTTCTGAGAATACTATTAAAGATATCGATATGGGGTTTAAACTGTTCAATAAATACACTCTTTAAGTAAATTAAAAAAAAAAAAAATTTGAATGTATTTTATTCATTTTTTGTACACGTAAAATATGTTTAAAGCCAACGCCTTGAAAAGCAGGTACCGTTGCCGTGGTCGTGAAATCTTCCCGACGGATGGTCTGAAACAAAAAAATCAAATAGTTTCATGTTCAGTATGTCTTCAGGAACCGACCTAACTAGAATATTTTATATACGTGCAAAATTAACAAAATGGCGGCTAAAATACGAAAAAAAAAATGCGTTTTTTTGGGCCTTTTATTGCAATAAAAAAATTGTTCTAATCAAAATTTTAAGTTGATTGTAGTTAGGTCGGTTGGTACACACATATAGAATATGTGTTCCAAATTTCATAAGGATCGGTTTAGTACTTTTTGAGTTATCACGACCACGGTACTTGAAAATGTCGTTTCGAGAAAAACGCGTTTAAAGTTTTGGTGAGTGATAAATCGTAGAAAAAATTATCTTACCCTCAATCAGCGATGCCTGGGCCATATAATATGCCTTCGACGTGTTCCAGGTGGGTGTTTTCATCAAAGTACTACTTTTCAAAGTTTCAAAGTAGAATCCTGCCTTAACCGACATATTTCGCCGATACAAATTTTCCACGCTTTTTACCAGTCGTGGCCCGAATACAATGCTTTATATTTTCCCGCACCTGACATTGTTTCGACAGATCGACGTTGAAAAGCACGGAGGTTAAACTCGCCTGGTTGAGTAAAAAAGAGACGGAGATAGAACCAATGTTGCCAAATATCTAACCTAGAAATACTGCGCGAATCGTTGGAATAACTATTTTTTTCATTTTTCTAATTAAATGTGAACATTCATTAAGGGAGACTTTGTCCTTGGAGTGCCATATTTCAGGTGTTTACATTTTATTTTTTTTAAAGGAAACGAGTAAAGCTCTTTGAGTGCGGTTTTTTTTCTTGCTTTTATTCATGATATACAGAACGTTAAAAAAATTTTTTTTTGAAAAAAAAAAACCCAAAATGGCGCCGTTGCAGCTCCGCGAAAACAGGTCCTCAAATCGCGGGAGGTAAACGGCTGACATCACTGCCCCCTCTTTGTTGATCTGAAACACAAATTCAAAGCATATTATCAATCTGTGACCCTTTGGTCATGGAATGACGGATGGGTTTTTCGTCTAGTACAAATTTCGGAAAATGGCGGCAATTAAAAAAAAAAAAAAATCGAATTTTCGCGTCTTTTTTCACATAAAAAGATAAATAATAAATGCAAAAATGTATCTATCGAAAAAACGATCCTTCATGCCGTAAAGACGTATTTTCTGAGTATGCTCTCCAGATTTCAGGTCGATATGTTAATTACAGCGGTCAGGAGAATGTCAGCCATGTTTAAAAACGTGTTTTCGAGAAAAACGCGTTTTTCTCCCGCTGAGACGGTCAGAGCGCGCTGACGGTGTCAACTTCAAACGCGTTTAAAATATCGTAAACGTTCGAAATCCGGGAAACGCTTCGACAGATTTGTTTCTACTTACATGTAGATTAAGAATCCGTAATAAAAAAAAATTGATTTTTTGAAAATTTCAAGGACAACGTTTCCCTTGAACAGTTTACACATGGAAAATTTTAGTTATTACAAATTCGTTTTTTTGCATATGTTGAAATTATAAATTTATAATTTCTTACAAAATTGGTACAAAAATCTTGGTACACACAACACGAGTTGTGTGTACCAAGTTGGTACAAAAATGGGTTGTACAAAAATGGTTTGTACCAACCATGGGTTCGTACAAAAATCTTGCAACACACAACACGAGTAAGAAAGAAAAATATTTTATTTTAACAATAAACGATTATTCAGTAATGTAGGTTCCCTCTGTATCTACAACTCTTGCTCAACGCTCTGGTAGACTTTGCACGCCCGCAGACCAGAATTCTTTTGGTCGTGAATTAAGAAAGTCGTCCAATGTATTTTTGAGATCCGACAGACGTCAAATTTTGTATCCCGTAAATAGTTCTTCAAAGCTCGAAACAGCTGATAGTCGGTAGGTGCTAAGTCTGGTGAACACGGTGGGTGTGGTAGAACTTCCCATCCTAGCTGCGAAATAGTTTCTTGTGTCATCTTAGCGACGTGGGGTCGAGCATTGTCATGGAGAAGCCGAACATGAAGACGTTTACGCCTTTTCTGTTTCATAATTTTAGCCACCTTTTGCAGTTGTGCAAAATAAATCTCTGCCTGTATTGTGGTATTGGTTGGCAGAAATTCGTAATAGAGCATGCCCTCAGAATCTCACCAACAGAGTAAAACTTTCTTCATTTCACGGGGCCGTTTAGGGGTCGGTTCTGGTTTTTCCCCTTTCGGTAGCCACTGACGCTTGTGCGTGTGATTAACATACAACACCCAGCTTTCATCCCCAGTGACTATTTCTTGAAGAAAATCCTTTCTTTGCAGACGATGGAGGAGTGAAAGACAGATGGACATGCATGTTGCTTTGTTTGATTCGCTGAGATTGTGCGGTATCCAAGATGAAACAACTTTCCTATATCCCATCTCTTGTAAATGTCGAAGGATCGTAGGATGACTGAAGTTGAGTTTGTTGGCTAATTCTCGTGACGACATATTAGGCTTTGCCTTTATAAGTGCTCGCAGTTCTTCATCGTCCACAATCGATTCCCTCCCGGACCAAGGTTTGTCTTCAAAAGATGTATCGCCAGAATGAAAACGCTGATACCAACAGGAGACCGTTGAATAATTAACTACATTAGCCTTGAACGCACTGCACATATTACGGGCTGCGGCTCTTGCAGAATGTCGTTGCAAAAATTCGTAATATGCGATTGCTCGAAGTGCACGTTGATCCATCTTTGCTCATACTGACTCTACGGAACAACTGACTCGCTTATATATCCTGCGGCATGGAAGGTTCTAGACCATTCTTGTATTTCCTATTCTCGAATGTTCTCGAACTTCGTTATTAGGAAAAATATTTTAATTGAAAAAAAGTGTTGCAAGATTTTTGTACCAACCCAATAGAAGTCTCAAGTATGATCAGTGGTATGACTAGCGTGAAGCCATTACCTTAAAAGTGAGTTGCAATCCCTATCATTGATGTGTTGTTTCCAAATGTAAGAATACTAGTGTAAAAACACCGGGAATGTTGTGGATTAAAATGCACAATTGATATAAATACGAGGAAGACTCGGTTAAAACTTGCGAGAAGAGATCCAAAGTCATAGTCCGACGAAAAACTCATTTGTTCTTTTTCGAAGTGCAGATAACTGTGCGAAAATGTGCAATTAACTGTGACAAACGAGAATACATAATTGACGCTTTCTTTGTTTACTATGTCGATGACGTCACGTCGGAATTCATTATGGCAGCTACTGTTTCGCATGTTCGTTGAACAAATAGAAAAAGTATTTTTTCAAAATTCTAAAGTTTTTTGTTGTGTTTTTATAAATTAAAAACAACATTATTTGATTGCTTGTTTGAAAAACTACCTTATTTATGGATTTTGAGTATTTTTCTTACGTAGAGTGAAATACTCTATTCTGCTCGACTTGTCGTTTGGCTCTCCCATACGTCCTTTATCAAACTGTACGGGGCAATGCTGCGAACAGCGGCTTGAAAATTGCAGTCGCGAGCCTTGGCATAGTCACTCTCGAGAGTTTTGCCCCAATGAAGTTTAATATTAACACATATGGTGAGACAACTAAAGAAGAAAACGAAATGAAACTTTTAACTTGATGTTTTACGTTTAGGACATACATTCGAGAATTTTCAATTTCGGCTACCTCCGCCTGGGCTCGTGTCTCCCATGTATTCTTAACGCCAATTGACAGCTGTGCCACGTGACATTTTGCAGGAGGGCTGAACATTTCGAACAGAGATATCTCAAAGATTAATGTATGGCGTTGGCATTTGCATCTCTGGAATGTTCACGAATTCTCGTGAAATGTTTCCAGGAAAACGTGTGCAGGTTTTCAAACGTTGTTTTTTTTTAATATTAAAGGAGGACACTACTGTGATGGGCCAAAAAGATCGTTTTTTTCCGATTTTTTATATGTATACTAGATTATTTATTTGGGATTTGGAAACAAGGTATATCATTAAGCATACATGGAACTTCTTTCGTGTCGATTTTTATTTTGAAAAAATAAACATTAATTTGATAACTTGACAATGGTTGGTCTGAAAAGAAAATAAAAAAGTTTCATAATCTATATAAATGCAGTTCCTGTTGTACGTTTTACTCGAAAAAAAATTTGACAGAATGTCGGGGGTTCAAAAAGAAAGTGTAATTTTGGTGAAATTTTTACTTTTATCCGGGGGTTTAAAAAATACTAAATTAAGGGATCTTTTCACTTTAAACGCTAAAAAAGGTTATTTTCATAAATTTTTTTGATATATTTATATTATAGATATTAATATAAAAGTTGTTACACTCAATAAATACACTTTCGAAATACTTTTTTCTAAATTTGTTTTTATGTAACCCAAACAAACTTTAAACGCGTTTTTTTTTTCGAAACTACGTTTCTCGACGGCTTTTTGATAAAATCTTCGAAACTACTGAACCGATCCTTATGAAATTTTAACCACATATTCTTTACACCTACAGCTATAGCGTATATCAGTTTTTTTGGTTTTTTTTTCGAAAAATATACACCATTTTGTTATTTTTGCATATATAAAAAATCGTATGATATGCGCTATAGCCATTAACATACTGAATGTAAAACCGTTTGATTTTTTTGTTTCGGATGATCCATCTCTGAGATTTCATCATCAGCGCAGACCTACCATTTGTTTAGAACATTTTTTTAACTACTATTTTCGTCTATAAATAGTGACTTCAGTGAATAATAAAAAAAATGTATTTCGAAAGTGTATTTATTAAGTGTAACAACTTTTATATCAATATCTATAATATAAAGCTATCAAAAAAATTCATGAAAATAGCTCTTTTTTAGCGTCTAAAGTGAGAAGACCCCTAAAAAAACGGCTACGTACAACGATATCGACTGCAATTATGGACATTTTTTTCAATTGAAAATAGGATAATTATAGCTAGAGTTATGATTCCGGCCAGGTTGAGGAAAGTCGTTTCGAGAACAACGCGATTGAAAGTTTTATTATACGTAAATCGTTGTGCTTGTTTTACCCCTTAAAGCCATTTCTCCACCGATAACAAAAAAGTACGTATCGCTTAATTTTTAATGCTTCATAACATATATAAGTTTCAACAAAATCGAAGGACGACACCTGAGGGATGTTCCTTGTAAGTCGTCTGTAACTTGGTCACTTTTCAATATTTTATCTTGAACATTTTTTCGCATATCCTCGAATATGTATACTTTGAGAAAATGCAAAAAAAAATCGATGTTTTACCCGTCACAATGGTGGCCTTGAGGCCCTAGGCCACAGTAACGGGTATAAAATCATGTGCGAATTTAACAATTTTTCTTTCGTATGAAAAAGTGATTCACTCATAAAATTAATTACACAATTATTTAGTATGAATATCAAGCTGTTAAAAAAAATGTATATACAGTAGAACCTCGATTATCCGAACCTCGATCATCCGAACGTTGCACAGAGGAGTATTTGACCTCAAAAGTTGCTCAAAATTATTTTGTGATTTTTATCGATTGGCCATGTAATGAAAAGCAGTTTAGGGTCGTTATATTGTATTCAAAACGATCGGCCACACCTGAAATATTAAAAAAAAAGGTTTGCAAAAATAGATTTCACAAAATTATATTAATTAGATTCGTATTCACTAGATCCATCCGCGTCTTCATTATTGGTCTGTGTTGACGTTACTTCCAACGTTTCCGGTAGCAAGAATTGTAACGTCTCACTGGAGAAAGGTTTACTTTTTAGGTTTAAAAAGGTTAAATTTTTCTCTATAATTATGTTTTTTTCTCGATAATTATGTTTTTTGAGTAAAAATATAAATTTTGATGGTGTTAAGTAAATAAAAGCGAAAATGAATATGAGAACTAGCGGAGAGGTTAGTGCGTTACTTCGTCCTCGCAAACAAGTGGAATATTTTGGCGGGAAAAACTCTGAGGATAAAGATTATATCGAAAAAGATCATCAGGAAGGGGAAGAGGAGTGCGATGAGTTTCCCGATCCGAAAACTTTTCAATTTATCCATCAATATTTTACATTTATTATCAATTTTATCTTCTATAAGTGTCCATACTAAATAGCGATATTCAACCCTTAAAATAAATTATATAACCCTTAAAATATATAATCCCCTTAATATTTTTAAGGGATATATAACCCTTAAAAATAAATTACAACCCATAAAACCCCTTTATGAATTCGCCACGCCTGCCATATTTTTTTCTGAAAGTACATCATCTCAAGTTAAAATAACTTAAAGGATATTTGAAAAGAAGTTACTTAAAAAAATGATGAATTTTTAACATTACGGAGCATTTCCTGCATTTTTTCAAACGATGAAATTAACAATTCAAAATTAATGTTTTGACATTTTTATTTATTGAACGTATAGTTGAAAACACGAAGAACACCTATGCATTTTTCAGAATCTTTTGGAACATTTAAGGTTTGTAAACATGTCGCGAACGCTAATGATTCCATTCGACGGTACCGAAAAATAGTCTCGGTTCGAGGGTTAATAGAATAAAACAAAAAATGGCGGATACATGAGGAACGTTTATTTTCAAAAACATTATCAAGAATAACTAAACTTCACGTTACGCACAAAATCATAAGTTAACTCGGCTTAACTGATGTACAAAACCACTTTTGAATTTAGTGTTTACATGAAAACACGTCACATTTTTATTCTGGAATGTATATGATGAGAAATGTCACTTTATCAAGTACAATGCGCAAAATAAATATTCTTAATTGAAGTACTCAAGTACTTAATTGAAGAATATTCATGATGGCTGCATTAAAATATCACCGCACACAAACTGAAAATCACGGTTGAAAGATAACGTTTTAACAGGAGCGCTGAGAATAAAAATAAGCGCGTCGCACATTGAGAAAGTTCTGACTGCTCTCTCGGTTGGAGGAAGGGTGGGGCGTTATTCAAAAGTTCGTTTAGTAATGTAATACTTACTAAGCTTTAATGATGAATACTTTGTAGTAGATTTTAACAAAATTATAGTAATCGACTTTTGATCGATTTTTTCTTTAAAATACTCCTCTGTGCGTTGGCGCGAAAGATACATTGTTTCTCGCTGCGACCGCCGTGAGCAACAATGAGCAACCCAACGCAACTTCTCCTTCTCAAACGTCTGCGAGACTTAGCCGCTCAAAAACGCGTGACAGCCGTTCGTCAATTAAGGCGTTACCCCCACTTGTAGCGCAAAAAAGGCCTTTTTCGTGAATTTTTTAAAAGAAAACTACAAAACTTCTTTAATCGATCGATATACCATCTTAAAGAACACATCTTGAAGAACTTTCAGTAATTTTTTTATTGAAAAATATTACATTGTTTAGTGGCAAATGGCCGTCAATGAAATAATGTTTTTATATACACGGTTTGCGGTGACCAACATTGCGGCGAAGTGGATCATCTGAAAAAAATGCGGATGGATTTAGTCAAATATAAGTATAAACTAGTTTTTAATCGAAGGATTTTTAAAAATATTCATTTTTCACAAAATTGCGGACAGTCAAAGTAAATGGTTTGATTTTAACGAAAAAAAAATCGAACGATTAAAGACTACATTTTTATGTATTAAATAAGCCTGCAAAATTTCAAGAAGATCGGTTCATTAGTGTTCGAGTAATCTTGGTCACCGACTTTAGAAATGCCATTTTGAGAAAAACGCGTTTAAAGTTTCAATTTCCGGTTGTTTACACAACGGATTTTTCTCTTTCAACGCTCATATCTCAGTCAATTTTGTTCGGATCGACTTGAAATTTTCAGGACATTCTCAGATACTTATACTTCAAAAAAATGCAATAAAAAAAATCGATTTTTTCAAAATCGCAAGTAGGGGTAACCCCTTAAAAATGGACGATATTATTTAAAAAATATAAAAAAGGCATTCGGCGTTTTTCAGGTGTTTAATATATATATATCAACGGTAATATGTATGTCAAATTTTAATATGTATGTATGTACTGTTTTGATGTAAAAAGGTGTTGTTCATGATCTCGTCCCAAAAAAGCCCACGTTTCGATTATCCGAACTTTTGATTATCCGAACTAGTCTCGGTCCCAATTGGTTCGGATAATCGAGGTTCTACTGTATATTTTTTACCTAAAACAAAAAACAAAAATGCTCGTCAATCTACATTAGAATACCTAGAGAAGTACGTACGGAATTTAATAAAATATTGTTTTATTCAAAAGTTGTAGGTATTTGGACTTAAGAAATGAATTTTCAGTGAAAAATTTCGTTATAGCGGCTCATAAACTGCTCATAAAATGAAAAGTTTTCGATTAATCAGAAACTCCGTACGTACTTCTCTGCGAAATGCAATTAGGAACATAACTTTTAAATTTGACGTAAATCGAGTGAAAATTGTTGAAGTTATTTGTCACGCCAATTGGAAAAAAGCTGTTTCAAGAAGTTTCGAATAGTCGGCCATTTTGTAAATCGAAAAAAAAAATCTAACAGCTCGATATTCATACTGAATAGATGTGTAATTAATTTTATGAGTGAATCACTTTTTCATACGAAAAAAAATGTTCAATTTGCACATGATTTTATACCTATTACTGTGGCCTAAGGCCTAAGCTTTAAAAATGACCCATACTTTCCCACGTCTTCTTATTCAAGATTTACAACCACAATTCACAAAAAACGCTTTTGATAATGATAAAAAGAAACGAACAAAAAATCGTTGCCCTTCACTGATGCAAACTTCAACGTCATAACAATATTTATGGCAAATCGTCAAGCTCTGGGTCAGTGAATTCTCCAGAGACTGATGCTTTGTTTCTCCCAAACAATAATGAACTATGAGAAAACTCCGTTCGAACATTTGTCGGATCACGGTGACCTTGTGCATGCCCTTAACGCGTTTCCCTTTGTTTCTTTTTTCCTCTCCGAAAATGAACACGACACAGATGATAGAAGATTTGCCAACGTGGAGAGAGGAAGCTTCGCGCCAGAGTTCCCATAGTTCAGCGCCGCCGATCCCGAAGGTGGCGACGTCCGTGGAGAGCACTTAACGAAACTCGCGTGCCACCGGTATCCTTTTCCGTATCCATTGGATCCCATGTAACTCGCACTCATCCTTGTTCGGCTCCCTAATAAATCCCGACACAGAACCAAGTGAGCTCGCCAGAGTTGCCTATTTTTTTTCCACACACTGAAAAATCTACAAATTCGGATCGCTCGCATTCATTATTAAGGGGGTTTTTCAGGCAACTCCTAAAGTGTGCACCATAGAAAAAAAAACTCGTCATTTTGGCCAAACTGAATTCCGAATTTCGTGAAACGTGATCGTCCCAAAAAAAAAACGAAAAAAAATCGCAAGTACTTCCAGAGCAGCGAAACGGCAAGGTTTTTCATTCCCTTGAAAACAATAGCCTCCGCGTCCACACGGGGACGTAAACCAAAAAAAGCACGCGGCATTGTTTCGACGGGAGAAAAAAAAACGATTTAAAAAAATCCGAACGAAAAAAGATCGGAAGAGACAGAACGGGAAAAAAGTGCGAACGAACGTCAACGGGTACGAGGGAGCGTTTACGTGGATTTGAAATGGGCGGGAGGTGACGGGCCGGTTCGCTTTCGATTACGAGACAGAGAGAGCGAGAGAAAGAGAGAGAGAGAGAGAGAGAGAGAGAGAGAGAGAGAGAGAGAGAGAGAGAGAGAGAGGGAGAGGGGCGAGGGAGAAGCTTTTCAATGCCCGTATCCGAAATCAATAATTAATTTCGTTGGGCGGGACCGAGTTGGAATGAACGATCCGAGAGAGAGAGAGAGAGAGGTTCACGTTGACGTGAAAGCGAGTCAGAAATGGCTCGTGCGACGGTCGCTGCGATGTCTCGATAACGCGTCCCTTTTTATCCCGGAGACCTCAACCGGGCCATCCATTCCGCCAAGCCCGAACCACCTACCCCTTCTCCTCTTCCTCCCACCCCCCTTGGCCCCGTCCTCTCCAATGGTGCCAGATTATTGGATATTATTCCATTTCCAAGCGTTCAATCCCGGTACGATTCGCTAACCCTGGGATTCCCAGAGGATTCACTCTGACACCCACTGATTGTGGGAGACGTTTAATACACTTTGCTCTGTGTGCGTGTATATATATATATATATATATATATATATATATATGTATGTATGTATGTATGTATGTATATATATATTAGACTGATTCAAAAAAAAATTTTTTTTCTGGATTCTCGTGCTATTGTTGGGCACTGATAAAACAAAATTTCTCTAAAAAGATGGGCGCGGTCACTCAATTTTTAGAGGTGGCTATCTAGACTTTTTTGTATTTGAATTTTTTTTAACGAACGTATTGCATTTAAACATAGTCATGGCTTCGGATTACGGATAAAAATCGGAAAAGTTTTGAGTTTGTTCTTTTACAAGCATAACAGAGAAAAACTGACCATACGTCGAAGTGCACACGAAACGATGAAAGAAATTTTCGAACAATGGAAATGTGCTGAAATTCCAACGCGTCGATTGAATAACGCAATCTTGAAATCAATAAAACTCCATCTAGTCTGGAAACAACTTTTAAAAAATCGAGTTAAAAAGAATTTGCCGTCACAAATATCGAAGGAGCGTAAATTTAAGAGAGATTTGGACAAACTGTTCAACGTTGCACATTTTCGTTCTGCCCAAAATGTTAACGAACTTGAGAATGGCTGGGAAGAAATGTAAATGAGTTTGAAGATAATATAAGCGTAGCATTTTGAAAATGTAAATATACGATTTATGAATAAAAGCTTATAATTTAATTTTTCGTTAAAAGTGCGAAATGTTAATGCGGATAAATAAATCTACATGAATAACGAGAGTAGTATAGACGCCATTATTGATCTACCTGGATTTGAATTGTGAATATTGCACCCTTTTCAAATTGTTAGAGTTTATTTTTGTTACGAAACAGCTGCTGGATGTGATTTTTATCCGTAATCCGAAGCCATGACTATGCTTAAATGCAATACGTTTGTTAAAAAAAATTCAAATACAAAAAAGTCGAGATAGCCACCTCTAAAAATTGAGTGACCGCGCCCATCTTTTTAGAGAAATTTTGTTTTATCAGTGCCCAACAATAGCACGAGAATCCAGAAAAAAAATTTTTTTTTGAATCAGGCTAATATATGTATGTATGTACGTACGTATGTATGTATGTATGTATGTACGTATTTATGTGTATATGTATATATTTCCTACAGTAATGTACTAATAATTCATAATGAATTATTAACAAATTATTTCATTAATTTGTGTATACTAACACACACCCACACACACATAAATTGAAGAAATAATTATTTTATATACCAGGTGTGTAAGTATGAAACCGGAATTTGCCCATAGGTGGCGCTAGATGTCGATGCAGTTACCGACACATCACGTCAGCGGTGTCTTGTTATTGTATTGATATCCGACAAAGATTTCCAACTCACGATAACACGAGTTTCATTCAGTAGCATTAGTTTATTAGAGATAAACATGTCGAGTTTTGTGCCAACAAATTACGATTTGCCGACAGCACTACTTTTCTGTTTTCATCTGAAGAAAACCGCAGCCGAATCGCATCGAATGCTTGTGTAGGCGTTTGGTGAGCATGCTCTCGGTAAAACACAGTGTTTCGAGTGGTTCAAACGGTTCAAAAGTGGCGATTTTGACGTGAGGAACGAAGAACGTGGAAGACCACCGAAAAAGTTTGAAGACGCTGACCTGCAAGCCTTGTTGGACGAAGACGACGCTCAAACACAACAACAACTGGCGGATGTACCTACGGTAATGATATGATACTTTGTATCATATCATTACAATAAACGTGTTTTTTCTGTACAAAAATTCCGGTTTCATACTTACACACCTGGTATACAGGGTGAGGCACATAAAGTGTTACAGAGTAATAGCACTCAAACTATTGATCATATCCAAAAAAGGTTCAATGAAAAGTTTCAGTGTTCGAGAAGGCCGTCATACTGGACCACCCTATTTTTTCATCGGTGGAGGCGCTGAAGCTACGTCAAGATTAACTCCACTTTTTTAAATGGAACCATGTATTTTTTTTCGATGACATTATTACGGATCTTAAGACGAATTCAGCGAACTACAACACAAGATCATTCTAGTTCTGCAAAGTATGAAAATAGTTGAAAAATCGAAAAATATCGGAACAATGACTTTCAAAGGATCCACTAATCTTGGTTTGGGTCTACCTACAGACGATGCTCGAAGTGATGACCCTCAACTTCTTACGATACCAATGTTTCTTATCGGCAGCAAGTACGCATTTTCTGTTGACATATCAGTTAGTCACGCATTACCTTCTAATGTGAGGACATCGGATCGCGAAAATGAACGATTTTCAAGAATCTTTTGATATGTTGGTGGTGCTGGGGGAATGCCGTAAACATTACGGAAACGCCTGAGATTTGTATGCGGCTCGTTATCCGGATAGGCAACGAAAATCGCACGTGGCTTTTTAAGCGATTAGCTGATCGGGTCTGTCGCTTCGGTACAGTGCAACAAACACGAGTCAAACGTCGACCGATTGTTAATGAAAATAATGCGGCTGCTATCTTAGCTTTTGCTGTAGTAAATCCACATGCGAGCAGCAGGCAAATGGAAAGAGAGAGTGGAATTGGTCAGCGATCTGTATTAAGAATCTTACATCAACACAAGTTCCATCCGTATCGTATGTCATTACATTAGGATTGGTACGGCAATGATTTCCTAAATCACGTCAATTTCTGTAACTGGATTCGTAGAAAAATGCGCACAGATGTCTCATATTTGAGTCATGTGCTTTTTTCTTCACAAATACGGGAAATGTGAATAGGCATAACATGCATTATTGGGCAAATGAGAATCCTTCGTGGATGAGAACTGTCCCATCTGAACATCCGTGGTCCGTTAATTGTTGGTGCGGCATTGTCGGCGATCACGTCATTCGTCAATATTTTTTTGAAGGTCGCTTGACTGGGCAAATTTACGCAAACTTTCTGCAAAACGTACTGCCTCAATGACTGGAAGACGTGCACGGTACACCACCCCATTATGCTCTGTGTTCAAGACAAGTGATGAATGAGATTTTTTGTGAAAAGTGGATAGTACGAGGCGGTCCTGCAGCTTTGCCACCTCGTTCGCCAGATCTAACATCGCCAGATTACTTTTTATGGGGTTTTGCCAAAGAACGCGTAATGGCGGTAGCACCTACCATGCCTGACGACATGAAAGAAAGAGTACGCCGAGCATGTACCGAAATTACACCACGAATGTTGGCTTAAGTTAGACGGTCTTTTCGGACTTCGGGCATCTTCTGTAGGTAGACCCAAACCAAGGTTAGTGGATCCTTTCAAAGTGATTATTCCGATATTTTTCGATTTTTCGACTATTTTCATACTTCGTGTGACTAGAATGACCTTGTGTTGTAGATCGCTGAATTCGTCTTAAAATCGGTAATAATGTCATCGAAAAAAAAATACATGGTTCCATTTAAAAAAGTGGAGTTGATCTTGACGTAGCTACAGCGCCTCCACCGATAAAAAAAATAGGGTGGTCTAGTATGGCGGCCTTCTCGAACACTGAAACTTTTGTCTGACACATTTTCGGATATGATCAATAGTTTGAGTGCTATTGCTCTCTAACACTTTATGTGCCTCACCCTGTACATATACTAGGGTGGTTAAAAAAAATCGATTTTTTTCCCAACAGAAAATTGAAGTATGTTAAGAAAAAGAAAGTTTTGCAAAATTTGAGGGTTCTAAACAATTTTTTAGGTACTGCTCAAACGCCTTTTTCATGATTATCGGAGTATTAATTTTTTTTTCATCTCGATGCAGAAAATGTTAGCGCGTGATCCAATGTAAGTCTTGATTTAATTTTTTCTGTAACAATACACAATTTTTATTTAAATATTTTTTTTACCATAAACAATTTGTATTTGCAGATTAAGAATCAACATATGTAATTCGGTTGTGAAAATTATATCAACCACTTGATGAACAAGAACACGGTATTTACATCACTGAACGTCTAACAAGTATGCGTGTTTTTTTGGAGTAATATGTTGTTTTGGAGCAAGGAAACAAAGTCATACGGATTCCAGAGTTACAAATCGCGGCGCTGTTGACGCTGCTACACCTCTGTTTCTCTGACAGTCCGTGAGTCCTTTTCGCGATTCATTTGACTGTTTCCAGTAGTTGCTGTATTGAGGCACGTCACAGTACACGTAAAAATAAAAATGTAGTAACGTTGATTCGATCGATTTGAGCTCTCGTGCAGTTTTTTGGACTTGAATCCTTCACTTTGGGACTTTAATTAGGATTATAATACGTGCTTGATTATTTTTAAAAACATGCTAGTTGTGAACGACAGCTGAGCGAGCCGTTTCTTTGATGAACGATTTCAACGGTTTGATTATAAAAAACGAAGACCAAAAACAATATCTGTTGCAAATTGTGAGCGAGCACAGAAAAACCCATCCTTTTTGCGAGAAGGGAAATTATTATTCGGCTCGATCTTCGGAGTAATTACGTAAGTCTTTCAACAATCGCATACTGTGATCCAGAATACATATTATTTAAACATCGTTTGGAATTATTATTTTCATTAAACCTACTTGAAATGAAAACGACCTGTTTATGTTAACTTAAAAAATGTTACAGAGCATAAAAAGTTTTGAAAAAATTATATTGATATTATGTTTATTGGCGAGGAAATAAATTGACGAAAAATCGAAAAAAAATTAACGTCGTTTGAGCACTACCTAAAAAAATGTTGTATGTATCACTTTTTCATAACGTAGTAACATTTTACGTCGAGGATCGCAAAAAAAATAATTTTTTTTAACCATCCTACTATGTCTATGTATATGTCTATATGGATATATTTCCTACAGTAATTTACTAATAAGTCATAATGAATTATTAGCAACTTATTGCATTAATTTGTGTGTACTAACACACACCCAGACACACACAAATTGAAGAAACAATTATTTTATGTATGCACAGGGTTTCCTGTAACTAATGTATAATCCTGCAAGTGTCGATAGATCAGATCATGTCCTACTACATGCTGGAATTTCACTTTAGTAAAAGTCTCCCAGTTTTCGAGATTTTGGGCTTTGTTATTTTTTAAAAATTATCTGCTTTCGGTTTTTCGCATGCCATTTCTACAAATTATATGAATCGACAACCACTAAGCAAATTTTTTTTTTAATATTAGGCCCGTTATGCGTCGTACGTTTTATTTTACGCCGCATGCCATCAAAGTCAGATGTGCAAATTGGTTTATATGAAAATTCTGCATAAGATCGATTTTCATAAAGATTCCTTAACATCATTTCAGGTTAAAAAGTAGACTTTTCTAGATAAAACAAGTAACCAAGAGTATTTAAAAAAACGGATAAAAAGGTTATCATTTGTAGAAATGGCATGGGAAAAATCAAAAGCGCATAACATATAGCGCAATATCTCGAAAAACCGTGGGACTTTCATTAAACTGAAATTCCAGAATATAATGGGACATGATCTGACCTATCGACAGTTGCAGGATTATCCATTAATTACCGGACATCCTGTATATCAAGAGATGCGGCAGAGTCTCGACGCCAAGTAACGCGTGTTCGCCACTGACGAACACGCCGAGTACTCTTTACACATTGAAGTGGCCTGGCACCGGTAGTTTTTTAACTTTGAATCGACGTCACGCAAAAACGCGTCGATGAAAATCTAATGATATTTTACCAATGTAATGTGATTGTTTCCTATCGATTTTGTTTTGGTTATTTTTTTATCTAAAGGTTTTTTCGGTCCTGAAGGATATCCCCTTAAGGGGGGAGCGATACCGTCAGGTGAGGAAAAAATTGCTGATTATCGTGATTTTCTTACAGGAATGATTTCTTCACCATTTTTGAGCCTTGGGGTATGTTTTATTACTACTTTTGGCTATTACATAGTATTTAAAAATTATCAATCTTTAAATAACGGAGGTATGACACGGCCTTCTAAACGAATTGGGGTGGATGTTGTCAGACGACGTGACACGTAACGTCAGCGGGATTGATCTGAAAAAAAAATCCATGAAGGTTTTTCTCCCATTAACGATTATACGCAGAATATGAACCAAGAAAAAATAAAAAATGATGAAAATTGATGAAATGGTACGCTTTGAAATAAAAAAGATCGAATTTTTCGAACAAAATGGGGTCGTTCTGCAACAAAAAAAATTATTTTTAATTTTTAATTTTCAAGGACAATGGTTCATGTCTAAAGGGTCATGTTTTAGACGATAATGTTAGTAAGATTTATACCAAATTTCGTCAGAATCGGTCGATTAGTTATTTAGCTATACATCACGACAGTTTTCAAAATACAGTTTAGCAGACTGTGCCATAACTCCGCCATTTTTAAAGATTAATAAAAAAAAGCACTATGTAACGGTGAAAAGTAGTAATAAAACATACTCTAAGTATAAAAAAAGGTAAAGAAATCATTACTTCTTTTAAAAAATAATGAAAATAAGAAAAAAAAATCCTCGTCTAAAGGTATGAAATAGTATTTTTATTTGCTTTAATATAGATAATATATTTGATATTTATCTTGTTTACCATACATTTCAAATTTATATTGGGTTGGAACAAAAATCTTGCAACACTTTTTTTTTTCAATTAAAATATTTTTCCTGATAATGAAGTTCGAGAACATTCGAGAATAGGAAATACAAGAATGGTCTAGAACCTTCCATGCCGCAGGATATATAAGCGAGTCAGATGTTCCGCGGAGTCAGTATGAGCAAAGATGGATCAACGTGCACTTCGAGCAATCGCATATTACGAATTCTTGCAAGGGCATTCTGTAAGAGCTGCAGCCCGTAATATGTGCAGTGCGTTCAAGGCTAATGTAGTTAATTATTCAACGGTCTCCCGTTGGTATCAGCGTTTTCGTTCTGGCGATACATCTTTTGAAGACAAACCTAGGTCCCGCAGGGAATCGATTGTGGACGATGAAGAACTGCGAGCACTTATAAAGGCAAAGCCTAATATGTCGTCACGAGAATTAGCCAACAAACTCAACTGCAGTCATCCTACTATCCTTCGACATTTACAAGAGATGGGATATAGGAAAGTTGATTCGTCTTGGATACCGCACAATCTCAGCGAATCAAACAAAGCAACACGCATGTCCATCTGTTTTTCACTCCTGCATCGTCCGCAAAGAAAGGATTTTCTTCAAGAAATAGTCACTGGGGATGAAAGCTGGGTGTTATATGTTAATCACACGCGCAAGTGTCAGTGGCTATAGAAAGGGGAAAAACCAGAACCGACCCCTAAACGGCCCCGTGAAATGAAGAAAGTTTTACTCTGTTGTTGGTGGGATTCTGAGGGCATGCTTTATTACGAATTTCTGCCAACCAACACCACAATACAGGCAGAGATTCATTCTGCACAACTGCAAAAGGTGGCTAAAATTATGAAACAGAAAAGGCGTAAACGTCTTCACGTTCGGCTTCTCCATGACAATGCTCGACTCCACGTCGCTAAGATGACACGCGAAACTATTTCGCAGCTAGGGTGGGAAGTTCTACCACACCCACCGTATTCACCAGACTTAGCACCTACCGACTATCACCTGTTTCGAGCTTTGAAGAACTATTTACGGGATAAAAAATTTGATGATCTGTCAGATCTCAAAAATACATTGGACGACTTTTTTAATTCACGATCAAAAGAATTCTGGTCTGCGGGCGTGCAAAGTCTACCCGAGCGTTGGGCAAGAGTTGTAGATGCGGAGGGAGCCTACATTACTGAATAATCGTTTATTGTTAAAATAAAATATTTTTCTTTTTTACTCGTGTTGCGTGTTGCAAGATTTTTGTACCAACCCAATATATTTGCTATATACATTTATATAGCAAATATATAAATATCTATTATGTATACATAAAGGGGAGGCGGAAGAAGGAAGGAAAACGAGGAATGGAAATATGGAAATAACAAAATTGATGAAGTATTAGGTGTACAAATAAGTTTTAGGACACTTCGATTTTGTATCATAACAGCTATTCTAAATTAATTCAAAGGTCCCGCTCACTTGTCATAGATGGCGCTTGATATGTAGTATCGAAACGTAAAGGAGTCATAAACATAACCTATAAATTCTGTAAATTAAACATGCAGACCGATAAGCTATTTATTAGACACTGCATTCGCTATGAATTCCATCAAGGAAAAAGTGTTAGGAAAGCGTGTGAATCGATATGTTCTGTTCTTGGAGACAACATTGTATCTAAAAGTACATGTGAGTATTGGTATAAGCAATTCAAAGAAGGTGATTTCGACGTTAGTGACCGTGAACGCACGGGGCCTCCTGTAAAGGTGGACGATCAGGAACTGCAAGCGTTGCTGGATGAAAACTCTTGTCAGACGGAGAAACAACTTTCGGAACAGCTTGGAGTAACTCAACAAACTGTTTCTTATCGTTTAAAAGCAATGGGTAAGATTCGAAAAGGAACAAAGTGGGTACCACACTTTCTGACTCAAGAAAATAAAAACAGCCGTCTTAACATTTGTGTGAATCTTTACAACAAGCAACATAGAAAGTCTTTCTTGTGGAAAATTGTGACCGGCGATGAAAAGTGGATTTATTTTGATAATCCGAAACGCAAATATCATTGGGTTGACCCCGGCGAGCCGACAACATCCACGCCAAAGCGCAATGTTCATTGTAACAAAGTCATGCTGTGCATATGGTGGGATATGAAAAGCGTACTGTATTATGAACTTCTCAAACCTGGTCAAACAGTTACTACCGATCGCTATTGTCATCAATTGATGCAAGTGAATCAAGAAATTGAGAAGAAACGTCCATTTTCTGGTAAAGGAAAACGTCCAGTAAAACTGCTCCATGACAAGGCGCGGCCTCATGTGGGTAAACCGGTCAAGGATACGTTACTAGCGCTTGGATGGGAAGCTGTACCACACCCGGCATATTCACCAGACTTAGCCCCATCCGATTATCATTTATTCCGGAAAATGCAGAACGATTTGTCGGACGTGCGATTCAAAACATTTGAAGAAGTGGAAAAATGGGTCGCTAAATTTCTCACCTCGCAAGACGAAAGTTTCTTTGCGAAAGGCATCCGCGAGTTACCTGAGAGATGGCTGAAGGTCATTCAGTGCGATGAAGATTACTTCGATGAATAACTGTGTTTTACTTCTTTTATAATAAATCTTGAATTTTTTGAAAACTGTCCTAAAACTTATTTGTACACCTAATAAATAGCTACAAATATTTGGGATTCTGGTTCACAGTAAAGAACTCGTACACAAAACACCTGAGAATGCTGGCAGGTAAATCACAAGCAGCGACAAATGTAGCGTGGGGGATAATGAAACGGGCGAAAGTAAGCAACAATAAAACAAGAGCATACCTACTGGACACACTAGTGAAGGCGATTTTAACGTACGGTGCTGAAATTTGGTGGGATGAGAGAAGTGAAATCGAAAGGGCGGCGGGGAAGTACATGAAAATGATCATGGGGGTAAGTCCAAACACGCCGACGTATATTTGGAGAATGGAGACGGGGAGGCCAAAAATTGAGGTAGAAGCGACAAAAAGAGCGAGTGGCTACATATTAAATATATTAAAAATGGATAGCGAGAGATGGCCAAGAATTTGCCTCAGTGAAGATATAAGGAACTGGGCAAATGGAAACCCCTCCACGTGGGGTAGAGAAATGCAAAATGCGTTCAGAAAAGTGGCATATGGGGAGTCGATGCTGGGAATAGGAATCGGTGGAAACTTGAGTCAACTAGAAGTAAAGCAAAAAACTGGATGTAAAACATTAAGCGATCAAAGGATGCAGGGAGACTGGTGCAGAATAGAAAGTTCGAAATACTGCGTAGAGTATAAAAATCGTACAAGCAATATAAGCAATGTGAACATGCAAAAATATTGGGATCAAGAAAAAATCAAAGAAGAGGACAAAGAACAGTGGGCCAGAATGAGATGCAGCAATGTGGGAAGGGAGGGAAATAAAGGGCTTAAAGAAGAAACGTGCCGAATGTGCGGGAAAGGAAAAGAGAATTTAGAGCATACAAGGCAATGTGAGGCATTTAAAAAAATGATAAGTAGAGATGTAAGGACGAGCGTGGAAGAGCTCTTCATAGAAGCAAAGAAGCAGATAGGATGGAACGAACTGTTAAATAGAAAAATTATGCCCGTACTCTGTGAATATGTGAGAAAGTTCGAGGAAAAGGTGCGGACAAGAAAAAACAAGAAGCGAAAAGGGTATGAGACGATAAGTTGTAATGGAGACCAAAGATAAGATTATATCTAGACTTAAGCGTAGGATAAGTGAAAAGTATATAACCGCTGTAATTTGATAGAATATTCTTAAGCTCGAGAAGCAAGAATGGTAATGGCATATATACATAAAAGTATGGTTTTTTAACCATTATTATTGATTTACAATATCATTAGAAAATTAAATCATAATATTTAAATAATATAAAATCCGAACAAATCCAAACACACATATTTGTACGTACACACATATAATATTTTATTTATTCATCGAATATTCCATTATTCCAACACATGTACGTGTGAGCCACGAGAAACGTTATCTCTGCATACACTCTTCCCAACAAAGCCCACAAAACTGGAACGACCCCAGAAATATCCCGATCGTAATTGCCAAAATATTCCAATGATTCTTCCACTTCGCAAATGTCGAGGGAGTAGACTATCGAAATTGAAAAAGCGTGCAAGGTTCACTATAATGTTATGTCGCTTTGTTCGAATGATCAGCACTGAAGAGCAAGGGAACAAAAAAAGAAAAACTAAAATCAGGAAATTCTCAGGGTCGTTGCACTGGCTGAAAAGACTTGGCGAACGGAGCCAGAAACTGGGAGGAAGGTGTGTACTGGGTGCACCGGTAAAGCGAAGAGGAGACGGTAGATTGAAACTTGCTGGTGTGCAATCGCGATTGCGAGGAGAGTTGCCTCACGCTCTAACGCCATGGAGAGCTTTAAGAAAGCCTTCATCCCATATATATATATATATATATATAGACGAGCCATTGAGAATAGTGGAGAAGAGGGCTTCGTAATTAACAGCGATGAGTGAGAAGCGGGAGGGCGGACGTCGACTGCGGGGGATATAGTAAACGGGCTCCTGGAGTCACTGAGAATTCCCAAGGGATCCGACCCCCGTTCGTATCAGACGCAGACACTCATTCCAGGCGAAGGTATACCGAGGCAACGTTCGAGTTTCGCTACGATAATTGCCTTGAGCTTCACAGTCGCGCATCGATATATATACCGGGTGAGGCAACAACTATTAACAGTGGAAATAATTTCCAGCTCATCGAACTTGGGAGACAACATTTTCTACGAAAGTTGCATAGTTCGACCTCATCGAGTAGTGACTACGAGGCTCATCCAGGTGGAGCCCTTCGGAAATTTGAGGGTCACCTCCATTTTTTTTAAACGGCACCACTTTTTTTTCCGAAATATATCATGGAACGAGAAATCAGTTGACACAAAATTTCAAGATGATCGATGAAGATTTAGTATAGAAAATCGATATAAAAGAAGCTGCGATGTCTGTAGGCTAGAATCGATGAAAAAAAAACGGTGCAAACACTTACCCCTATAGAAGGTGCTCAAAGTGGTGGTCACCACTTTTAATGGAGCTTGCAATCTGATTCGTTTTGATCGTAATGTCTTATTAAGGGGTTAAGCTACTGCGAGGACCCGAAAATAAGGGTTATTTTAGAAGATTAATTTTGACGGAATTACTAAGATGATTGAAAAATCATTTGGACATTTATTTTTATGTACATTAAGGGGTGAGATGCAGTCAGAGGCGTACAAAAACGAGCATATTCAATTATTTTTTTTTATAATAATTAAGTTTGTTTTACAAAAGTGTTTACACAGACTTTTTATGTTATATTTCAACTTGACTTGTACAAATTTTCAAAGAAAAAATATTGATTATTTATAAAAATATCGCCATCTTTGTCGGACCCCCTTCGGCATGTAGTGCTTTGCGGTAACCATCGTAAAATTGTACTGGATCATCTGAAGTAAGAAAAACGAAAAAAATCTTTAGTTTAATAATAAATCTAGTCCTTAATCGAAGCTTTTTTTTTAATCAACAAAATGGCGGCTTCCGACAGATAACTTTCGATTTTCGACCAAAAAATCGCTCGTTTATTGTTAAAAAAAAATAGAAATAGAAATCTTTAACAAAACTGAAAATCCTTCGATTAAGGACTAGTTTTTAATGCTCTCAATGAGCACATCAATTTTATAAAAATCTATCGAATGGTTTTTGAATTATAGTGGTCACCGACATGAAAAACAGTTTCGAGAAAAACGCGTTTGAAGTTTTTCGTTGTGGATACGGTATTATATGTTCGTCAAATTTGGAGCTCTACGGATGAAGCTAAACTTTTTTTAAATGTATTTTGATCCGCTGAATTCGAATATCACTATTTTTTTCCGAAAAGTCGAACATTCAATTATTTATAACCAATTGTTAAAATAATTTTTCGAAAAATTAAAGTTTTTCGGGATGAATAATTTTTTTAAAAACATTTTGAGCTATTTTAAAATGAAAGTATTCATTATAAAATTTTGCTAAAGTTCATAGTTTTTGAGTAATACATTTTTTTAAAATTCCGAAAAAGTTTTCCAATTTTACACTTCATTTATGTATAGAAATACTAATTAAAAAATTACTTACATCGAATCATCAATTTCTAGCTTATACAATAGGGCTTCTGGCGATGTGGAAGCTTCCAAATGATCAATTTGTTGTTGTTTTCGAAGCATTCTGCCTTCCCGGGTATTATCGTTTCCGCGTTTGTCAGCCGCTACCTGCCATGGGAACCCGACGCCCCTTCACTAATTGTGGGATATCCAGGAAACTATTCGTCGGATTGACTTGAAATTTTCAGGGAAGATTTTCGAAACATACTTCAAGAAAATGTTTAAAAAAAAAAGATTTTTTGATAATTCTGACTGCATCTCACCCCTTAACAGAGTTGTGTACCACATTTAATAAAAAAAACTATTAATCATTGAAGAAGTTATAAACAGTCTCGTGAAGGACCTTTGGACATGAGGAGCTCAGAGGTGTACTTGATTTTGGCCACAAGGTTGATGTAAAACGAAAAAAGAACGAGTATTTTCTTATAATAGATAATATTGGTTACGACTTGACCGAGCTTCTTACGTCGTTGTATTTTAATATGCAAAAAAATTAATTTTTCTTCCGATTTTTAGAGGAAAAATGACATCATAGTTGTTAACAACTAATGGAAAAAACATGTTAAGAATAAAAACGTTGGTCAAGACTGAACTACTGTGACACTGAATAAGTGTACCAAATGTCAAGTCAGTCCGTCCATTAGATGTAGCGAAATCGTGTACATCGTTATGAAAAACATAGTTTCGAGAATAAAACGTTTAAAGTCTTACAGGCAGTTTCTTACACGTTTGTAGCGACCGGAAATTGGGTTTTTGCATGTCGTCTCGAAATTCCTTCACAAAAATACGCAATTTTTATATTTTTTCTCCGTAATTAGGTCGATGACCGACCCTGAAATTTTACAGAGACATATATTTTCAGGATTCAATATTTAGTGAAGCTCAAAAAAATTTAAATCCTATGGATTGAAGCCTAGCGGATGGGGGGATAGGATTACCTCAAAATGGCATAGTCAGAGAAGACGACAGACCCTCAATTTGCGATTTTCACATCCTAGAGGTGGCGCAGCGATATTTCAATATGGCCGATCAAAGGAGCGCCTGGAATGGAAGAAATCACTTCGTTCTTGATTTTCTGCGAGTTGGCTATTGGATTTACCTCCATGGTAGATGGTAAAGATGCTACTGCAGTGAATAATCTGTTTTCCGCTTTTTTTTTGTAGCTCTGTCAGCTCTGGATTTAGATTTTTTAAGGTTATGAGAGTCACTCGCGGGTTTCGAGAAGGAGTGATTCTATTTTTCAGAGCACACTTTTTACAAGAGACGTATGAAATTATATTTATACATTGTATACAACAGAAATAACTTTTAATATTGCTCGATTTGTCGTTTATAAAGATACAAATTTGGAAAGGAAAAATCTTGTGGAGTGACTACAAACTTGCCACTATAGCCAACAACCACTTAAAAAAATACTTTATCTTCTGGTGGCTTATGAAATGACAATTCACTTTTATTGTCCGCTATGCACCCTGGAACACAGCAGAATCTCAAATAATTTTTCGCTTTTTACACCCGTCCATTGTTATCAATGTATTTTGACAAAGTTGACTATACTAGTAGAGCTTCTGCCCTAAGCCGCGAGAGGCGCCAAGACGAGTGGCGTTGACGTTTTATGCTGGCCAATAAGTGTCGCCAGTTGCAAAATTTAGTATAGCCGTCAGTGAAAGCGGGCTTTTGCGTAGTAAAAAATTTTGTGATTTTGAAATGCAGGAAAAAAACTGACCTGGTGCCAAAAATACTCGTTAGGTAAGATTTTTTCTAGTTGAACAAATTCATTCGTAATCTAGGGTCATTGTAGTTCACAAATACTGCACAACGGATATTGTACCTTCAAATCTTTTGTCACAACAAATGAATAAAATCTGCATTCACTTATGGGTAAGTTGACATATCAGACATCGGTGTAGGATGGCATACTCCGTCATCGTACCGCGCTGCGTATGAAACCGGATATAAAATCAAATTTGTTGGCTTATCGTTCTAGAATACCTGCCAACTATTAACGAATTTCGACACGTAAGAGCTGGTCACAAGAATACATGACCAAGCACATTGAAGCAGCAAAGGAAAATAGAATGGGTTGGCTTTTAGCATCTAAACATTTTAACGTACCGCAGGCAATATTTGGCCGCCACTATAATAATATTCCAGTAAATCTTTGTCGCTATAAACCAACTTTCAACCCAGAAATTAATGTATCTGAGTGTAATTCAGTGAACGTGTGTGAGATGACATAGATGTCATCTTAGACTGAAGCATGTGGTCTTACTGCATGTGGTTTTTCATTTTTATATTTTTTTTATTTAAGTAACTAATGTCCTGAAACTAATTCTATTTCATTATAATAACGAATCTTTATGAATATACCTACGCCCCGTGCAGAAATTTTGGCAGGGATACAGCTGGATTCTGACTTGTATCCCGGGCTCCCAGTCGGGATCTAGTCCGATATCGGATCAGATTCGAAGACTAAATGTAAGATCCGTAAACTGGGTTCCATTAGGGATCCAGAACCGGATCCTTTAATGACTCTAAATAGATTCCCCATGGAATCATTGAGGAATCTGGGAAGGATCACGGGTGAATACAGGCTGAAATACAATGTCAAAAATGGAATTATGACATGTTAAATTTATTATAAAAATAAATAACATTTATAAAGTTTTGGTTCATTAAACTATCAATAAAAAAAAATTGTCCAAAGATTCAAATGGCAGATTGCGCTCATCGTGAGATTTTGATGTGAATTAAAAAAAAATGCACATCAAAATCTGTGAATGCAAATGTATTGACGAGAAATTATAAATACAAAAAAATTCACAAAATTAGTTGTGAATTTTTTCGTATTTAAGACAAATTAAAATCAAATGCAAAATGATTAGATTAAAATTTGCGCCAAAAGTGAGTTCGTACGTACTTTGAGAGAAAACATTGCCTCGAGGCAAAGAAATTTTTGCACATAACTTTTTGTGCGAACATTTCTTTGCCTCAACACAATGTTTTCTCTCAAAATACGTTTACACTTGTGGTGTAAATTTTAATATAACTGTCGTGAATTCGATTTTTATTTTCTTCAACTTGAGGAAATTCACAACTCATTTTGTGATTTTTTTCATATTTATAATGTAACATTTGAAACTCACAACTTTTTTTGCAAAAATTTCTTTGCCTCGACGAAATGTTTTCTCTTCAAATACGTAAGAACTCACGGTTGGTGTAAATTTTAATATAATCATTGTGAATTTGATTTTAATTTGTCTTAAATACATGTTTATACCGACCGACATGTCGGTGGGTATAAAGAGAGACGTATTCCCCAAAACTGGTATCCCGATTAGAATCCAACTTGCATCAGTATCGGAATATGTACGACGACGATGGCATAATTTTGAAAATTTTGGCATCACGTGTATTTTCGGTATTACTATGTAATTCCTATCTATAGATAGGAATTTTATAGATAGGAATCTATAGACAGAAATTCCTATCTATAGATAGGAATTCCATAGTAATACAGAAAATACACGTGACGCCAAAATTTTCAAAATGATGCCATCATCGTCGTACATATGCCGATACTGATGCAAGTTGGATTTTAACCGGGATACCGGTTTTGGGGAAGCCATGACAAATCCTGATCGGGATTTGATCGGACATAGGGTATCCCGGTCAAAATTTCTGCATGGGGCTTGACTTTACATTGAGACAACGTAATTTGTTTAAATATTCATCGTAAAAGAAAAAGTATTTCATCTTAAGAACACCTTCACTGTGCACTGTTTTTTAAAATGATTCTCGGCTAAAAACATTAAGGTGTTAGGTCACAGTAACGGGTATAAAATCATGTGCGAATTTAACAATTCTTTTTCGTATGAAAAGGTGATTCACTCATAAAATTAATTACACATCTATTTAATATGAATATCAAGCTGTTAGACAATATTTTTTTTTCGATGTACAAAATGGCCAACTACTTGAAACTTCTCGAAACAGCTTTTTTCCAATTGGCGTGACAAATAACTTCAACAATTGTCACTCGATTTAATTCACATTTAAAAGTTATGTTCCTAATTGCATTTCCCAGAAAAGTACGTACGGAATTTCTGATGAATCGAAAACTTTTCATTTTATGAGCAGTTCATGAGCAGTTATAACGAAATTTTTCACTAAAAATTCATTTCTTAAGTTCAAATACCTACGACTTTTGAATAAAACAATATTTTTCAAATTCCGTACGTACTTCTCTAGGTATTTTAACCTAGATTGACGCGAATTTTTTTCTTTGTTCTAGGTCTAGAAAATATTAGTAGTCTATAGTCTCGGGAATCACGTTTTCATACGAAAAAATAATTGTTTAATTCGCACATGATTTTATACCCGTTACTGTGGCCGAACGCCTTAATTTTTTCTTTTTAATCGATTTTTTATATTCAATATTGATCGATCATCTTGAAATTTGGCGTGTGAACTTATTTTTAGCTCCTTGATAAAATGCCGAAAAAATCGTGGTGACATTTTAAAAAATGGAGGCCTTGAAATGCCGGAGCGATCCCCCCTGGATGAACCTCGTAACCGCCACTCGACGACGCCCTTCCGAACTATGCAGTTGTCATAGGAAAAGTTTTTTTCTAAGACTGATAGATTAGAAAATATTTCTACTGCCAATAGTTTTTGCCTCACCCGGTATATGTATATTTTTTCTTGCGGAAAAATAATTTCAATAACGAACGACAATGTTACGAGTCTCAAAAACTCTCAACGCATTCGTACATCGATAAAAGAAATAAAACTGTACGCCTATTCAAACCAATTCGTAATTCAACGAATACTTCTTTGTTGGGAGTGATGTGATGAGTGGTTCATCGTTCAAGTATCAAAATCCAATGGATCGTTGACTCAACGATGGGCATGTGTCACACGAAATGGGTCGGAGTCCGGGCAGGAGGGGAATGTTTCGGATTTTACGGGCTTTTTATTTTTGACAGCTGCGTTCTTACCTAAACGCGAATATAACCCGAGCGACGGCGGAGACGGCCTCACCTGTAGAAGGATATCGCGAGTTATTAATCTGAGAGATATCCGTGGTCTAATCGACATTAAATTGCGAAATGTAGGATCATTGGGGAAGGGGTTTTCGTCCGCCGTTTAGAGGCATTTGCATTTTTTTTTAACGATATACTTACACAGGAGCTTGCATGTATTAAAATTTGGTAGAACTTGAAAGAAATTTATTAGTTTTTCAAGGGTCTCGTTAAAATACGAGCTGCTTATTGTAATAAGAAAATCTTGGTGATCCTGGTAGAATTGATTTTAAATTTTACTTACAATGTGATTTCAATTCCATTTATTTAACGTTCTTATTTCATTTTTATTGGAATTGCTTGTTCTACATTTTGATCTTAAGGGAGCTTTCCAGTGTGAAATTTTCAAAAAATCGATTTTGTTTTTTTTTGCTTTATCGAATAGTATACACTCTTCCCATCGCTTCTTTGGCATCGCTGATTGACCGTAAGTAAACGATTTACCTAAAATTTCCTCACTTGAAACTTTGAACGCGTTTTTCTCGAAACAGCATTTTTCAAAACGGTGTCCAACTTGGAGGGCAGAGTTTTAAAGCTATCGAGTTGAATTTTTTACACAATATTCTTAACGTCATTGTTTATCGTGCTATGGAAGCTTTTTTTTTTTTGACATCTTCCTATTTTTTTGTAAAAAAAAACTGCCAAAAAAAAATGCTAAAATCGATACTTTTTGTTCAAACCGGCGCCATTTTTGCAAAAAAAAAAAAAAGCCTCCATAGCACGAAAGCCAATTATATACCGATCAATAATCTTTTTGTGTTTTTTGTTTCAGATCAAAATTGTGACCCCCAACGTGGACACCACATCCAAGTGCATTTTCTGCAACAATTGTTTCATCATTTTTATAGATATTAATTAATAAATAAATCGATCTTTAAAAAATTGTTTTGTATTCTTCAATACCCAATTAATATACAAAAAAAACCAGACCGATTAGATTATTTTTTCTTTAAAAACAAAAATCGCGAAAAACAGCGATTTTTCGGGCTGTCACACTGGAAAGCTCTCTTAATTGACTTTGGTTTTTCACTTTCTAATTTCAATTAAAATTGGATTTGAATATTTTTCCACTCTTTCAGTGAACTGAAAGAGTGAATTTAAATAAGAGTATCGAAAAATCAAATTCAATTAAAACTTTCATTGAATTTGATTGTTCGATGCTCTTAATTTAATTTTCGATACTCTTAATTTAATGTATAAACATTCTCTTAATACTCTTAATTATTTACTTTTCGATACTCTTAATTAAAGTTTAAATTGAATTTGATTTTTCGATACTCTTATTTCAATTCAAATTGAATTTGGTTTTTCTCTACTCTCTCATTTTAATTTGAATGGAATTTGAATTTTTGTCTACGCCCTTATTTCCATTTGAATTGAATTCGATTTTTTCTCCACTCCCATATTCAATTTGAATGAAATGCGATTTTTACCCCATCTTGTTGCTTCAATTTGAATTGTGTTCGAATTTTTCTCCACTCATATTTCAATTGCAATGGAATTTGAATTTTTTTACTCCCTTTTTTCAATTTGAATTGAATTTTTCCTCCACTCTCTAATTTCTAATTTGATTTCGTCTCCGCTCGCTTGTTTCACCTCGACTTGAATTTGAGTTTTCATTCACTCTCGTTTCGATAAAAATAAAATTAGAATTTTTTCTCCACCCTCTTACGAAATGAGATTTTCGTTGTGCAAATAATAAAACTCCAATTTCAATTAAAGTCACACTCGAGTGTGAATTTCCCCCTCGATGAAAATGTTCATAGAAAATATGGAAAGCATTTCGAGACGCTGCAAAAAATGTGGACGTTCTTTATACGGTCTATAACTCTATAGACGATATAACGGCGCTCTTTATTGTTCCGCGCAACGTTTCTTAACGACTCAACTCGCGGATGAATATTTATCGAAAGGAGAGAAAAGAAGATAATAAAATCGAGCGCTCGAGACTTGGCACGTACCGTCACTTCCTAGTTATTACGGAGGGCCCACCGTCGTTGTTCGCCCGGGTGATAGGCGGCTACGTTACAGACTGCCCGACGTTAGAAAACCGGAAGTTTGCCCGGACGCGTTATGTGTCTTGCACACGCGCGTATGGAGAAAAGACGGCTCTTTAATTCACGCATGGCAGATTCGTCGCAATTTTTTATCCCTCCTCCGCCACCTCTTTTCTTAAATACTTTTTTCTTTACCCTTTTTTCACTTTCACAAAAATAAATTGCTTCTCGGTACGTGCCATGTCGACGTTTTGTACCAAGTGCGATGAACGTGCGCGCGTTACGCGCACGCAGTGCACGATGAAAAGTATTTACCTTTGAGCTGGGATTTTGATCGCAATTGCGGGAGACCACCCGGGTGAAATCGAACTATGGAAGATTAACCGAATATTCTGGACGAGCTCGGTCGATTTTTGTCCTCAATTTACCCAAAAATTTCGTACTAATTCGATATGGGAAAAATTACATATCTGGATCTTTTGTCAAGAAGAATCATGGAAGCCGTGGTATTTTTTTTACCAGTCAATAAATAAATAATATATATGTAATAAAGTATAATATAGATATTATAATTTACATATATATTATCGTCAGGATTTTTTTTGTGAAAGGCGATATTCGTTAATTTTTCAAACGTTGTGAATATTTATAAACATTCATGAATATTCACAACATTTTCGAGTGTATTGCTGACACACGTTGGTTACGTTTCCACATGTCTAAAATTTATTATGATTATTATCACGGCCACTCTAGAGGTCGAAAATATAGGCTTTTTGGGGATTTTTTTCAGAAAAACTACAATATAAATCGATATTACACAAGAGGGTGTCTATTATACATATCAGTAACTCTATACAATCATTTTTTTAAGCGATTAATTTCAAAATGGCCGCTGTGCAGCTTTATCTCAAAACTGCATTTTTTAAGTTGGCCGGAAACAGAACTCAGACTATTTTCAACCGATTCACTTGAGATGTTATATATATCTTGAAAAATACATTGTCTATGGAAGTACGTAGGATTTTTTTTTACATTGCATAGTTCATTTGTTATTAACAATTATCTGACGATTTTTTAGAAAAATTTTTGGAAAGTGAACAATTTCGTCAGATAATTGTTAATAACAAATTAACTATGCAACATAAAAAAAATCCTACGTACTTCCCAGACAATGTATTTTTCAAGATATATTCAACATTTCAAGTGAATCGGTTGAAAATTGTCTGAGTTATGTTTCCGGCCAACTTAAAAAATGCAGTTTTGAGATAAACGCTGCACAGCCGCCATTTTGAAATTAATTGCTTCAAATAATGATTGTATACAGTCACTGATATGTATGATAAACACCCTTTTTGGTAAACTCGATATATTTTGTAGTTTTTCTTAAAAAAAAAATCGTCTAAAAGCCTTTTTGTCGGCCTCTAGGGTGACCTAACCCCTTAAGAGAGGACACTACTGTGATGGGCCGAAGATAGGTTGTTTTTCCGATTATTTTTGTATACTAGATTATTTATTTGCGATTTGAAAAAAAAGGATTTTTATTAAGCATACATTAAAACTATTTCGTGTGAATTTTTATTTTAAACAGCTGAAAATTAAACATCGTTATTGAGGTGTAACAGAGCGTGTAGAAAAGATGTGGTCCAATGGCCGGATCGAGACCTTGAAATTGGTTGGTCTGAAAAATAAAAATCAAAAAGTTTTTACTATATAAGTATAATTCTCAACATATAAGTATAATTCTCGTTGTCCGTAGTCGTTTTTCGAAAAAAAATCACAAAACGGCGGCTGTTCAAAAAAGGTGTATTTTTGGCGAAATTTTTACTGATTTTCGGGGGCTTCAAAAATACTAAATTAAAAAAAATCGGCCACGAACAACGATAGCTACGACAATTGCGGAAATTTAGTTTTTTTTTTTTCAAATAAAAAATCGGACAATTATAGCTAGAGTTATGATTCCGGCCCGGTCGAGAAAGGTCGTTTCGCGAAAAACGCGATTGAACATTTTAGTATACGTGAATCGTTACGCTCCCTGCTCTCACTGAATCGTCTATTACTTGGTCAACTTTCGATATTTTAACTTGAACATTTTATCTCATATTCTTGAATACGTATGCTTTGGAAAGATGCACACAAAAATGGATTTTTTACCGGTCACAGTGTCCCCTCTTAATATTATCATTACAAATAACAATTTTGTATTATAAATTGAAGATATCATTGTATAATAATAGTTTTTCCAATAAATTTGAATTATTATAAAAATTAATAAATTGAATTCAATACATTTATAATGATAATATCAATATTTATAATTTATAATCAATTTTAGAAACGTCTCAACGTAAGATGTAACATTTTCTTTTCGTGAACGACAACGGAATATTTATTTATTCTTCATTCAATATAGATATGTTTATAAATATTTGTTATTTATATTATGTAACTAAGAGAGCAGCTTCGCCGTCTGGACCTCGGAAGATTGCGTTGCGCCTGTCGTGCGTCAGGCGCGGGCCTCCACGCTTCGTCCAGTCACGCCGCGAGCCCGCAAAGTTTCTCCGCAATTATCCACTGCACACATCGACGGACGATTCTTTCTATTTATTTTTTTCCTCTCGATGCTTAGTCGACGATTACAGGTATACGCGGCTGAAAGAGTACTGCGTACACACGTTTATGATTTCCATTCCGAAGTCCCTTTCTTTTTTAACTAAAGAGATTCGAAGTAATCGTAATACAGGGTACACCACACAGCGCGCCATTTTAATGTCACGGTACTCTGACGGAGGAAAAAGTGGAGCACGTTCCGTGATTATGGGCTTTTCTGGCATTGGGACGGCTAATGACAAAACTTGGCATATATTTATGCCACGGGTAAAATTGACGGTTCGACAAAACGAGAGAAGAAATAATCGCAATGGAGTAAATGGCGCAAATGGCACCTTGCTAATTTCTCCGCGATGGGCGAGTCAATGGAAGGTAGATTTGTTTGATTAACGTTGTTTCAATTGAGCAGCGAAGTTGGTAATTGTTCTTGGTCATATTTTATTTCAAACGTAATCATTGTAATAATTTATTTCACGCCTTTTCAAATTAAACAATAAAAATAATGATACTAATTTTGAGTCGAAATACTATGAAAAAATGCTACATTTTATTTTATTAACAATATTGCGTGGATAATCGAATTCGCACAATGGAGAAAAAAATCGCCATACAAGTGAAAGAAAAGAAAAATTGTGCGCATGCAATTAAAAAAAAGAGGCCTTCATTAGATTGGATGGTAAAAGCCGTTTTAATTTGATCGGAATGTGATACCTATCACGGTACGTCGAGATCTCGGTTTAAATCCCATTGCCCCGCCTTCTCTTAATCAAGGCGCACACACAGACACACACAAATAAATCGCGGATTCGTATCGACGTGAACGTCATCGGGCTCTTCACCCGAGATCCCGTGATGGTGTGCACACCGCGCACAGTTTTACTATACCACCGTGGGATTCCCTTTCACTCGCGCTCACTCCTACCACTAATGCTAATTATACAAATATACCAGAGTAAATCCACACGACTTTATTTTCTCATTGTCAGTTCACACTCCGTACGTATATGTACCAACAATCCGCGTCTTGCGCTCGCAATTAGCAATTATACCAGCTATGCAATACCGATGACCCAATTAAGAAACAAAGTGCGTCGTAAATAACGAGAATACTCGTATTATTTATGATATCCCGTACTATTCAACGATTAAGGGTGGCGTTGATATATGTATTATTAAAACATTTATAATATTTATAAAACAAGTAATAATCATACTAAGAATAAGAATAACATTAAGTGTTATAATTATTATTATGGAGTTATTTATATATTATGTATTATTATATTATGGATGTAACAATTGGTAATAATGATAATGATTTATGTTCTTTTTTCACTATCGTATATAGTATAATATCTATATAACAATAGCAATAATAACGATGATCGTATTGACAATGATAATGATGATACTAATTATCATCATCATAAGATACTAATAATAAACAGAACAAACAAAAAACGGAACCGAATAGACAGACGAAAGAGGACAAGAAACAGGCAAGGCGGACAGACCGCGCCCCACGCCCGGGGGACGGCTGTCCTTGTCAAGCCCCAGCACGGAAAGATGTACGCAGACCTACTGCGACGGACAAAGTGACGGTTAGGGGATACGGCAAGACAAAGGACGGAGGACTGCTCTTCCAACTGCAGATGGGACGAGAGGAGAGCCAAAGCTCCCAGCGCTCCCTCCAGAGTGCGGTCGGGCACGAGGTGCGCGTCCAGGCCATTATCCCAGTACATCGCTGGAGATTATGGACCTGGACTGCGTCACGACTCCCGAGGAGGTTGCGGCAATCCTCACACGAAAGACAGGACAGAAAGGGGTCTGAGGGTACACATCTTCGGCCTCAACAGATGCGGACAGTGCATGGCAGTGTGCGGGCTGGAATCGCAGAAAGCCATGGACCTATTCGATAGACAGAGAGTCAAGGTGTATCAGGCGTCAAGGGTAAGGAATAGGGTGGATCAATTGTATCAAGCTGAGGATGACCTTCCACCAGACTGGACCGCATAGCTACGGAGTTCGCCCGATTGTGCTACTGGTAACCCTGGACGTACAGAATGCCTTCAACTTGGTGAGGTGGGTGCACATCCCGGAAACGCTGAAAGGCGTTTCCAGGGTCCCGTCATACCTCCTCCGAGTGTTGAGTGACTACCTACGAATCAGGCGTATCACGTACCAAACGACAGACGTACCAGAAACCCGGACGATCATAGTGGGGGTCGCCTAGGGATCAGTACCAGGATCGGACTTTTGGAATAGAGTATACGACAGTTTGCTGCAGCTGGAGATGCTGTCGGAGACTTTTTTAGTTGCCTACTCCGATGATGTGGTAGCTGTGATCGTCGAACGCGACCCACCTCTGGCCCAGCCACGACTAAACCAAGTGACGAGACGGGTGGACGGATGGATGCTGGAACACGAACTCCGACTGGCCATAGATAAGACAGAACTGATGCTACTGACAAGAAAGAGAATATGGACGATCATACCAATGATTGTTGGAACAGCAATTACCGAGACCAGAAATTAAATCAAGTACCTGGGGGGTTACTCTGGATACAATGATAACTTTCTAGCCTCACGTCAGACGGACGACTGAGAGGGCGGCGGAGAGAGTGAAATTTCTGAGCCGCCTGATGGCAAACACAATAGGACCGAGACCGAGTAAACGAAGACTGCTCATGTCGACGACCCACTCGGTCCTTCTATACGGCGTCGAAATACGGTCGGATGCACTCCGAGTGAAAAAATACCGACAGGCAATGATGACGGTACCGAGACGAGGTGCACCCAGGATCGCGTGTGCCTACAGAAATGCCTCGGCAGGGGCAGTTCTGGTCGTGGCTGGCGTGATCCCGGTCGATCTTCTAGCGTTTAAGCGCAGGAGAATTTACCTTCAGAGCGCACAGATGCGGCAAGAAGGGAAACGAGACGACAATACATGAATGGCAGACAAGATGGACGAACGAGACAGCTAAAACGGGGACGAAATGACTCATACCGGAACTGAAACCGTGGATAGAAAGGAGTGGCGGGGAGGTGAACTTCTACCTCACACAGTTTCCGATGGGACTCGGATACTTTAGACGATACTTACACAACATGGGGAGGGTACGGACTGCACACTGCAAATACTGTGCAGATCACTGAGACGACGTAGAACATACGTTCTTTACATGTGACCGATGGATTGAGAGGCGACGAAGACTAGAGGCGACAGTTGGAGAAATAACGCCAGATAACATCGTTGGCGTGATGATCCAGGACAGCGAACGGTGGATCCTCGTGGCACCTCCGTCGAGACTATCCTTAGGAGATAAAATGGAGATGGATGCTTGGGTGACTGACCGAATGAGAACGGACGGCACTCAGTCGCCAAGACTCGACGGGATGATATGAAACAGACAAGAGGGCATGGACAGGGTGCCCGGCTGGAAGTAATGGTAACGCAGTTTACGTCGTATCCCCCGACCTGACGGGAAAATTTCCCTTTTTTGACGGGGAGGGGGGAGGGGGTTTAGCCGGTATGCATTTCGTGGAAACCCTGGCCGAGAGTGATGACCCCCTCCGGCCCTATGAAGCGAGATGAGACTCCGGCACACGGGTCGACGGTGCTCTGGGTTTTATGGGACAACCCCTAACTCCCGGCGCAACGAAGACGCCCATGGTCTTTAAACGATATTTCCCTATTTTTACCACGATAAAAAATGATAAGAATAATGATTTATTACTATAATATTTGTAATCTTTATACAAAATATATAAAAAATAAAATAATCAAATAAATTTGGAAAATAACAAATATTTATATTATTGACAAAGGAAGTAATAACGAAGGTAACATGAACTGTTTTTTTTTACGAGGAGGAAAATGCACTAGGCACCATAGGGGAGACACACGTTCTCTCCCGTGTGTCGAACTCTCTTAATGGCCTACCGATTAAAAACATCCTCCGTCCTGTCTCCGCAGGGTGGCAACACGTAAATACAACTTCACCCCCGCGGGAGCTGTCCATCGTCCGTTTCGTGCCGTCTGTCAGTCCCTAGGATCCCGTTAATACATAATCACCTTTCATTTCTTTGCCATTCATTCTCATTCACTCTATGTTCCACGTCGTCTCGTATGTGTCCGCAGTACTTACAGTCTGGCGTCTGTGTCCGTTTCATGTCGTGTAAGTAATTGCGGAAGTATCCATGTCCGGTAAGGAGTTGAGTTAGGTAGAAATTTACCTTCCCAAAACCCCACGCCGTCCACCATCTTGGGTCCCGTGTAAGTCGTCTGGTCCACCTTCCACCCGTCTCGGTCGTCCAGCGTACGTACCAGTTCGTCACGGTTCTTTCCGTTTCACGCGTTGCCGCGTCAACCCTTTCGGTCCGTAACAATATGAACTGTTATTGTCATTATCATTATTCATATATAATTATAGTCGAATATTACATATTATTTCATAAGTTATATATATTACACAATATATACCAGTAGTTAGTAATGATGATAATAATTAACATCATTTTTCACTGTTATACATAGTATGATATCTATACTATCTATATAATAATTATTATTTCTATTTGCAGTTGTATATGTATATTAAAATCTCCATTGCAATATAATAATAATATTCATTATTATAATCATGAATCGTAATTGCAATAATATATCTATCATTCCATTACTGACATTGATAATCGATACACGATATATCGAGAATAATGTATTTATCGCGAGCAAAAAAGACGAAAAAAGAGAAACAATTGCTATCAAAGGCAAACTTGCCCGTTGGATGGGAAAAGTGCAAGAGCAATGCAAACGAGCGGGAGAGCGAACGATCGGCAACAAGCCTAGAAACTTGGGTGAAAGCGAAATTAGTCTCGTGACACTGTCCGATGGACACACACACACACATACACTCCTGCACATGTGTACTTGTTAAGATCCGCGGAATGATATTTATTACACGAGAGCTCCAAGAGAAAGAAAAGGAGAAAAGGTCGAAACCGCCACGGTCGAAAGCGAAACCGGAAGTGCATGGTACAGTTTCACCGGAACCATCACGCATGCGCCGCCGAGTTTCACTTCGAAATTTTCTCCGTGTTGAGATTTTCGCTTCGCGAGCCGATACTCGGATGGGAGGCCGCGCTCGATCCCGAAACCAATCGCACCGAGCTTCCATTTGTCGTGACGGCGGCATAAAAAGATCGCCGACGATGTACAGACGCCGACATTCGCAGTTTCCCCGTGCCCTCGTGGCGCCAAATCGCGAAAGGGATCGGATCTTCAGGGTTTACAACGGGAGTGAAAAAAATATCCAGACATTTACGTTCGCACGCGTGTGTATGTATTTATAGATACATATTACAAACAGCTGGACAATCGACGTTTGTATCGATGACACGCGTTAGAAGAATACAAAAAATAAAATAAAAAAACGAGTAAACGAAGAAGAAGGTACGGTTGATTGACGTTTTATAGAGAGGTATGCACAACGGAGAGATTGGCGTCGCGAGTTGTACTCCTTCGGCATTTTATTGGTACGCTCAAGGCCGGAAATTACCTATACTTTGCGCGATTTTGTCAACGTATACGCATACATACTCGAGAATCTATATATATATATATATATATATATATATATATATATATATATATATATATATATATATATAGATGTACATATTTATATACAGTGGATGAAAAAGTATTTGCGCATTTCGCGTTTTGTTATGCATTTTCCGGGGGTCCCCATTAACATACCGTATTTATATTTATAATGTGGCATGGAATTAAATAATCTGCAGATATATTACTTTTTTTAAGCGTTATTTCAGGAGAAAGCGATGTGCAGGTTTTTCCCACCATATATATTTACATATACAGTGGATTAAAATATAATTGCCCACCTCGCTTTTCTTCGGTAAAATTTTCCTAGGGTTTCCATTAACGTGCATTGTTTATATTTGAAATTACCTACCGAATTATATAAAAATCTGCAACTATATTTATTATAAGATATGGAATTAAATAACCCGTTAACATTTTTTTTTCTTCAAGGATTATCTCAGAAAAACGGGATGTGCAAATAATTTTTTCACCACTATATGTACATATTTATATGCAGTAGAAAAAAAATGCATTTACCCACCACCCTCTTTTTCAATGCATTTTCCTGAGATTTCGATCAACGCACATTATTTATATTCGCAATTAGCTACGTAATTAAATTAAAATCTGCAAAATGTTATTTTTTTTTTGAAAAATCATTTTGGAAGAGCGATGCAAATAATTTTTGACCACTGCATATATATATATATATATATACAAATGCGTGTACAGTATTTTGGTACCGGCTAAACGATTTTATCACATTTTCGTTTCAAAGGTTGCCGCGACGCGAATAAACGGTCACAAGACTACACGATCGACGACCTACAGACAGTACGTAACAAAAATATAAGAAAAAAAAATGAAAAAAAAAAAAAAGAAAAATTGGAATGGTTTTCCAAAGGAAGAACAAAAAAACACGAGGATTGCACGGGCCCGACAAGGCGATCAGGCGACTCGACGCCTTGTCTTTTTTCTCTTTTTTTGTTGTTGTTTTTCTTGTGATTTTCAAGACAGTACGAGAAACAAAAAACGCGTCACTAGTGTCGAATTATTTGGAAAGAATAGTTATTTTAGTGTGTCGGGTGACCGATCAGGCTTAATGATGAGACTCGTAGCCACCGTAATCGCCCCCGTGGCCGTAGGAGGGCTCGAAGCCACCCCCGCCCCCGCCGTCCCCACCGCCGCCAGATTCATAATCGCCGTGGTGTTCCTCGTGATGATGATAAATGGGGACCGGGACGGGTACCTTGACCGGATAGGGAACTTCCTTCTCGACTGGATAGGGGACTTCCTTCTCGACGTAGTAGGGCTTGTCGACGGGTACCTGGACGGGTACGGGGTAGGGCTTTTCCACGGTCACGGGGATGTGTTTGTGGACGGTATAGGGAGCGGGTACTGGCACCTTGACGTGAACGGGGTAGGGCTTTTCCACGTGAACGGTGTAGGGTTTGTCGACGGGTACTTTGACCTCGTAGGGCACGGGCTTGTCAACGGGCACGGGATAAGGCTTCTCGACGGTGACGGGATAAGGTTTGGGCACGTGGACGGTGTAGGGCCGATCGACGGGCACCTTGACCTCGTAGGGCACGCGCTTCTCGACCGTGTAGGGCTGGGGCACCGGCACTTTGACCTTGACCGGATAGGGCACGTGTTTCTCGACCGTGTAGGGCTGGGGCACCGGAACTTTCACCTGTACCGGCACGTGCTTCTCAACGGTGTAGGGCTGGGGCACGTAGACCTTGACCTCGTAGGGCTTGTCGACCGGTACCTTAACCTCGTAAGGGACCTTCTTCTCGACAGTGTAGGGCTGCGGCACATGAACGGGCACCTTCACGAACACCTTCACCGGATAGGGCACGTGCTTCTCGACCGTGTAGGGCTGCGGCACTCCGACCTTAACCTCGTAGGGCACGTGCTTCTCGACGAGATAGGGCACGTGCTTCGTCACCTCGTACGGCACCGGGATCTTCTTCTCTACTGTTATCGTCTTCACGTGCTCTTCGTGACCGTACGACGAACCATGGTCCCCACCGCCCCCGTCCCCGCCACCGCCACCGCCACCGCCACCGAAATCGCCGTAACTGTGATGGAGACCGCGCTTCTCGGTCTTCTTGACCCCATCGCCCTCGATACTCTTCTCATCCGCAGTGTTCTTCGACGAATCGCCGAAAACGCAAACCGACAACGCGAGAAGCGCCACCAGACCTGGGTGTATCTGAAATTATTCAACGAGTCAACGAGTTCTGAATTGTCCTTTGACAGCAACTTTTTTGCAGTTTTTTTGGGTTTGGTTTTGGAGAAAATGGAGTTTCTGGTTTTTTGTGGAGCACCGGAAGATGGGTCAGGAACGAACGGAAGGTTGTCGGCCTCCCAATGGAGATCTGTTAGGCAATCAATGAGACCTCGTTATGGCCTCATTGATGATCAGGTGTATCGGTCCTGGGAAATTTTAATACGAGTTGAGGGATTTGTCAAATTTAAAACAGTGTTTTGAATTTTGAATCCAGTTTTTGTGAAAAAATGAGAAGCTCAGATTTCGAGGTTATAGGCAATATGATCACTGCACGTCAGGATGTTCCCGCTCGGAAAGTGACGTACGTCGCGCCGTTTTTCCGCCTGCCAAACGTTCGTTCGAATCCAACAAATCGTTCGGTATATTAACGTAATCTACCTAGGTGGGTTGAAAAATTGCACTTCGCAAAAATATTTTTGTTCGATAGTATCACCTTTTAGCTATATTCCCTGAAAATTTCATTGGAATATTCCCAAAATTGAATGAACTACAGCTTCTAACGGTCGGCCGGGCGAATGGTAGCAGTACCATACTTCAAACTTTGAACGCGTTTGTCTCGAAACACTGTTCTCAAAGTCGTTAGACATGATATCTTGAGAACCACTTGATGGATTGTTTCCAAATATCCCGGAGACAATATAAGAAACATTCAAAGGTTATAGGCGATCTCACTTTTAGAAAATCGATCTTCGTTTTTTAATAGTTGCGTAAAAATGACGTTTTTCATAAATTTTGCATGCTCGAGTTCAATTCGTCGCCACGTTGTAAAAAAAAAATTTTTTAAATCGAAGACCGTCAACGACTCGTATTTATTCTTAACTTGAAAAACCCGTTTTGTGTTTAGTTTTCAGATGGACTATTTAAGCTGGCGAGTGTCCACCGCCAAACGTCGCGAAAAAATGTCATCATCTGCCGGCGACTATTATTTCGTTGTTTTTCTGTATTTTTCCTGATTTTTTTAGGCTCTCGATATATGTACCTTTGTGTCAAAAATGTGTTTTTTTTCACCAACCATTTCCCACAAAAAAATCGGAATTGGCCATTTTCATCGGGCCTCTAGGTAGATTTAATAAATACTCCACCGAGCCGTTTGTTCGACTCGAATCAAATGGTTGATTCGAAGTTAACACCCAACGAAAACGTTCATGTCAAATGACAGCAACGCTTCGAACACAACCGTTTCCTCGAGTCTAATAAACGTTTGATCAGAAGTGAATAAAAATACAGTTTCCCCAAACGAAAATACGTCAAGTGCACCGCATCGAGTTTATTCGAACGATTTCTCTGGGTGACCGAACGGAAGCTCCTCCGCGAAATTCTTCAAAAAGACGAATCGACTGCATTAACGCGTATATGCAGACACGTTGAATAGCGTAAATGTCGAACGAGCACACCAACGCGTCTCCACGTGCCTTGTCGTGGGATTCACTCTCGAATCGCGATTGCGTGCAGAAAATCCTCGTTACAATCGAAAACGGAACATGCCCATGAGAAATCGACGTCACGACCATGGAGTTTCACTTTCTACTTCCGGTCGTCGTAACGTCAATCGATCTCGATTTCCTTCGCGACGTATGCACCACGCTCGAACTTCAATCACGTATTTTCTCTCACCTCTTTTTTCTTTTTTTTCTCTACACGGATTTGCGAATCTCGTTTTTCGTTCCGGCCTTTTCGGCTTTTCCGTTTCGCGCTTGAACGTTTGTCCCGACGACTTCCGGTATCACGAGAGAGAAGAAGAAGAAGACGAAAAAGAAGAGCCAGAGAGAGAGAGAGAGGGAGGGAGGGAGAGAGAGAAAGAGACAGGGACAGGACTTACCTTCGTTTTCATCCTGCGGCTACGTGTGTATTAGCGTGGCGCTTAAACCACTGACTGAACCACTTCGTTTTCTACGGCCGAGCTTATATACTCGTCGGCATAATAGCGCTTGGCACTTTCCCTGCACCTCATCGGCTTATATTATATATGCGTTTCGGTGGATGTATATTTTTGCAAAACATATATATATATATATATATATATATATATATTCGAAGGATTTATCCACGTCGTCTTTAAAGAATAAACAATATCAACACTATATAGGGGTGACATTATAATGAATAAATAACCGGACAGGTAAAACAAATTATTATAAAAAACATATACAAGCCGAAAAAGTTACAAACCGTGATTTATATTTGTATATTCGAAGGATTTGTCTAAATAAATAAACTTAAAATAAAATTGTCTAAAACTGAAAATAAAATTGTCTTGTTTGAATAAATAAACAATAAATAAATTGCTATATAAATATAATGTCATTTTGTGGAAAAAAAACTCTTTAAACTTCGATGGTCCGTGGGACCTACCTATAAAGCTCCCTTAATTTTGAACGGATAGACTTCACATTTTTGCAGAATGTTTTTGAGAATCCATCTTTAACAAAAAATCGATATTTTCAAAAATTTCATCTCGGTGTAAGCCAATAATTACCTTCATTCTCGTGTACTGAAAATGGTAGTTTGATTTTCTTCTAGACTGCTCAATTTTGTCGATCTCATACCGCTCATCATAAAAATATATAAAAAGAGAGAAATTGAAGATTACGCCAAATCTTCGCGCAATACCTTTAAAAAACACATGACCACCTTATAATGGTCACCACATACAGGGTGCTCTATTAGTAATGGATAATCCTGCAACTGGCGATAGGTCAGATCATGTCCTACTATATGCTGGAATTTCAGTTTAGTAAAAGTCCCACGGTTTTCGAGATAAAAATCATCTGCTTTAGTTTTTTCGCATGCCAATTCTACAAATGATAACTTTTTTGACCCGGTTTTTTAAAAACACTCTTGGCTATTTGTTTTATATGGAAAAGTCTTCTTTTTTACCGTAAATGTTAAAAAAAACTTTATGAAAAAAGATCTCATGCAGAATTTTCATACAAACTAATTCGTACATCCGACTTCGATAGCCTGCGGTGTAAAAAAATGTACTACGCATATCGTGCCAATTACTTTAAGGGGTCTTCTCACTTTATACGCTAAAAAAGGCTATTTTCATGATGTTTTTAATAGGTTTATATTATACATATTGATACAAAAGTTGTTACACTCAATACATACACTTTCGAAAAGCATAACATTAAAAAAAATGTATTTATGTAACCCAAACAATCTTTAAACGTGTTTTTCTCGAAACACCGTTTTTCGACGGCTTGTTGATAAAATCTTCGAAACTACTGAATCGAACGTTATCAAATTTTAACCACCTATTCTTTACAATTATAGCTATAGTGGATATCAAGGATTTTTGTAAATTCTAATATTTACTATTTTTTTGTCAAAAACGCTGAAAAGCAAGTTTTTTTTTTTTTTTTTGGAAAAATGCCCGCAATTTTTCTATTTTTGCATATATCAAAAATCATATGATATGCGCTATAGCCATTAAGGGGTAAGGCCACTGTAACGCCCCAAAAAAAAAAGGTTTTTTCACTAATTTTTTGCTCCCGAAATTGAAGGTATTTGAAAAAAAACTTTTAATGGTGTTATCGGGCATACATTAAACTTTATTATAAAATTTTTTTACAGTAAAAAAAAACAAAATGGCGGTTCCACAGCTATCTTCCCGGGACATGTTTTGCTTCCAGGGCTCCGCGGCACGCAGCACCACTGGTGCACTTTTGAATCTAGAACAAAAAAAAAACCATTAATCTAGAGGGCTATAGCTAGAGAATGTCGATCGGATTTTAAAAAGTATCAATTTTTGTGGATTTGGCGTGCGTTTGAAAAAAAAAATTGATTTTTGACGAAAAAAACGGCAAGTTTTTTGTTAATAAAAAATCAATAAATAAAGTCCTTGAAAATTCCGATCGACATTCTCAAGATAATGTAAATGTTCACATCTGGTTAAAATTTCAAGTAAAAAAAATGAAAATTGTTCGAGTTATGCTGCGTGCCATTTTGAAAAACCATGTTTCGAGAAAAACGCGTTTAAAGTTTTGCGAATAGTTTTTTATTGGAAAAAATTTAAAAAAGAAGTTAACAGGACCTTTTTTTTCTTATTCTAGAGGGTTTAAACTATTTTTTAAGCCAATAAAAAAAAATCGATTTTTCAAAAAATTTACAGTGGCCTTCCCCCTTAACAGACTGAATCTAAAACCGTGTGACTTTTTTGTTTCGGATGATCCATCTCCGCGATTTCATCAACAGCGCAGACCTACAATTTTGTTAGGCAATTTTTTTAACTACCATTTTCGTCTATACATAGTAACTTGAATAAATTGAATTTTTTTAAAAAGTATTTTGAAAGTGTATTTATCAAGTGCAACTTTTTTATCAATATCTATAATATAAACCTATCAAAAAAAATCATGAAAATTTTTTTTAGCGTCTAAAGTGAGAAGACCCCTTAAAAAGTTGCTCAGTTATTGTCGATTCATATCATTTGTAGAAATAGCATGCGAAAAACCAAAAGCAGATGATTTTTTTTTTAAATAACATAAAGTCCGAAATCTCGAAAATCGTGGAACTTTTACTGAATTGAAATTCCAGCATATAGTAGAGCATGATCTATTCATAGCAGGACACCCTGTATATATATATATATATATATATATATATATATATATATCAAATCATTAGAAAAAAAGTAGAGTTGGGGCGGGAAAACGAGATAGCTCGATGGGGAATCCATTCTCTCCGTGTCCCACAATCGGCTCAAGCAATATATATATATATATATATATATATATATATATATATATATCTCTCGTACCAAAGAGACGGCACTCCCGACGCAAAGCAATTAACGCGCTATACGTACGCTCAACGTACAGAGAATGGAAAACTGGAGTGCGCTTGTGTCACCGATGATGGGTACGAGGAGAGCAACGGCTAAGAGTATACGCGGTAAATAGGGGAACAAAACGCAAGTAACTGGCTCACATAAGTTAAATTGCGCGCGAGTGAGAGATGATGTAAAAGAAACGCTACTTTCCAATTTTTCGAGCTGTGTGTTATACGAGATCGACGTGACGCAACGCAACGAACTCGATTAACGCATGTAAAAGTGTGTTCGATCAATCCGAAAAGTCATGGGAGAGCGTCGCGATTGCTTTTCCTTTTTATATCTTCTTTTTTTTTTTAAATACTAGAACAGTTGACCAACGGTCGACTTATGAGAGCGATAAATCGTTGCCTAGGTCGTCGATAAATCGTCGTCCTGTTGCAAATTACCGTTCTCTGATCCGGGGAATATTTTTGTCACGGTGACAGGACACGAGGGATGGCGGGACAGGAGGAGGATGGAAAAAAAATTGAAGGCGTCCATCATCTTGATATCAGGATGCTTGCGTTTTGTGGAGGTAAGGCGGGCGGGGGGGGGGGGGGATAAACTCGAACTTTCGTTTCGTCTCGAGACTCTCGCGCGTAATTGGCATTTCCGACGGCGAAAGTAGAGGACACCCTGTGGGACAAAAAATAAAGATCAGCTGAAATTTGGTGAGAGAGAGAGAGAAAGAGAGAGAGAGAGAGAGTAGCCAGTTTCAGGTTCGATAATCTTACCTCAAGAGAGAGAGAAAGGGAGAGAGAAAGAGAGAGAGAGAGAGAGAGAGAGAGAGAGAGGGATGGAGGTATTGAAGCTTTAGTGGCGTAAGTAGAAATAGTTTGAGTGGAGGCATACGAGAAGCATTGTAAATTGTCGGAAAAAAATTATACACTGAGAGTGCTAATTATTATTGCCGTAGCGAGATTTTATTCCGGGCTGGAGCGTCGAGTGCACGCGGCATAAAAATCGTTACCGTCGTAATCACTGGGACGTCGGACGTCCGACTTTTCATTTTATACATAAACGTACATACATGTGTGTGTGTTCGTATATATATATATATATATATATATATATATATATATATATATATAAATTGAGAGAAAGAGAAAATGGAGGTTTTTCATTCGGCAAAGATGGTGATTCATTTATCGTTTTTAACTTTAATTAGCGGACCACTTTATCTAAGGCTGAAAAATATAAAAGAAAGAACGTACAACATCCACATTTACTATATATGTATATATGTATATATTTTCTTTTTCTCGACATAATTCGAAGTATATCATCATAAATTTTGCCATACATGTTTTTCGTACTTTAATTTATTCTTTTATTAAAAACAAGATATATCTATAAGGAGAGGGAGAGAGAGCGGGGGAAAGAGGGATAGAGAGAGAGAGAGCCTGAAGGTTTCTTATGCTATAAAGATAACGGCTATATTATTGTTTTCAACTGGTACTTTAATTAGTGGACCACTGTATCCAAGTCTGGGAAATATTTAAGAAAAAAGAATGTAATATACAGAGTGAGGCACGTAAAGTGTTATAGAGCAATGGCACTCAAACTATTGATCATATCCAAAAATGTTACAGACAAAAGTTTCAGTGTTCGAAAAGGCCGTCATACTGGACCACCCTACTTTTTTATCGGTGGAGGCGCTGAAGCTATGTCAAGGTCAACTCACAAGAGCACCTCAAGCCCATAATAAAGATCAGGGGGTCAAAGTCGTTCAAGGTCGTTCAAGGTCAGTATCGATGATACAAATCTAAATATCTCGGATCATTATGAAATATTCGGTAGTGATCCGGGATATTTAGATTTGTATTTCATTATTAATAGGGGACCTTGAATGACCGTGAACGATTTTGACCCCCTGATGTTTTTTATGCGGCCCGACAAGATGGTGCTCGACAAGATGGTTGAAAAAAATGTACCATTCCATTTAAAAAAGTGGAGTTGACGTTGACGTAGCGCCTGCATTGTTAAAAAAATAGGGTGGTCCAGTATGACGGCCTTCTCGAACACTGAAACTTTTGTCTGAAATATTTGTGGATATGATCAATAGTTTGAGTGCTACTGCTCTGTAACACTTTATATGCCTCACCCTGTATATATTCATTTAAAGAAAAAATATTTTCCATATAATTCGAAGAATTTAATCGTCAATTTTTCAGACAGGTTTTTTATACTTATATTTATTTACTTATTGAAATATATACAGGGTTTCCCAGAACTCAACGTTAAGCCGACACGGGGTGACAGGATTGATTGTAACCATCATGAGAAAAATCAGAAAAAAGTCTATCCCATGCAGTTTGAAAATTATGGGCATTTAAGAAAAACCTAGAAATTTGGTCAAACTGTAACCATTTTTCGGTTATTGTGAAACAAACCCAAACAAACCCAAACAAACCCAAGTTTCCTAGAATTAAGACTATTTGTTAAACTATGAATTTAAAATTTTCAAAATTTGTCTACTTTGAAAGGCCCTGCTTTATTTTTTTTCTGATTTTTCTCATGATGGTTACAATCAATCCTGTCACCCCATTTCGGCTTGACGTTGAGTTCTGGGACACCCTGTATATATATATATATGCGTGTGTGTGTGTGCGTACATAGTAACTTTTTTTTATTAAAAATTAAATATACCCATATATAAATTTAAAAAATATGTATACTTATTTTTTCATATCATTTTCTTTTCGACAATTTTAATTGGAAGAATTGTACTCTAAATTCTGCCATCCATGTTTCCCATGCATACATTTAGTTGATAATTGAAAGAAGGACTTGTGAATTTTTTCGAATAACGTCGAAAATACTCGAAGGAACGTGATAAATAAAGAGTAATAGGAACACCAACGAGGGTAGCAACGGTAGCGAGGGTAATTTACCCCTTTCACTGGCAGTGCTATCGCTTCAAGTGACGAATTCCTTCACTGATCCCGACCGACCCTTTATCCGCGAGTAATACCAAGAGTGACATCGAAAGATGCTGACCGCGATACATAATTTCGTGTTTTTTGTATCAGCACACAACGCGGTGTGTGTCGTGCTCCTTACACGAGAAACAGCGACGATCGCGTTTCGACTCCAGCCGCGATCGAAGGCGCCTCCGCAGGATCTTTTCACTTTCGTACTCGGAATCTCGTTCGTGTTTCTTTTTTTTCTTTTCTTGACATTTATTTATAGTTAATTTATGAATTGAGTTTTTTTTGGGCTCTTTATCGTGTAGAAGAAGGATTTGTGTACACGGTGAAATGATTTCTGAGCCCCGTTCGTTTTGCACGTATTACGTACGTGGGTGTCCGTGACGATGTGACGGGATACTCGACACGGGGTGAGCCGGGCGCGCTCGCGGCTCGGCGATTAATCACTCAAAAGTACGCGCCCGTATATGGTTTATCGCACGCGCGGGAAGCACTCGGCAAAATGGTGATTGTACATGCGAGGTGTATTATAAACACGCGGGAATTAGTTATTCCCCGCGATCCGCGGACGGAAAAGTGATTTTGAAGACATTCGAGAATCGTCCTCGTAGTCAATTTTTATATTGCATTTTTCATATAGCCCCGGGCCTCAACTTTGAGGGGGAGATATGCCTTCAGGCACGGACAAAATTGCTGATTTTTTTTTAAGGCTGTTATGGGGTTAGGGCCTTAGGCCACAGTAACGAGTATAAAATCATGTGCGAATTTAACCATTTTTTTTTCGTATGAAAAAGTGGTTCACTCATAAAATTAATTACACATGTATTTAGTATGAATATCAAGCTGGTGGAAAATATATATTTTTTTTCGATGTAGAAAATGGCCGACTACTAATATTTTCTATTATCTTTTTTAGGCGCTCCGCGGCGTGACATTTAGCATCCACAATTTTTTACCTAGAACAAAAAACAAAAATTCTCGTCAATCTACATTAGAATACCTAGAGAAGTACGTACGGAATTAAAAAAATATTGTTTTATTCAAAAGTTGCAGGCATTTGAATTTGAGAAATGAATTTTCAGTGAAAAATTTCATTATAACTGCTCATAAACTGCTCATAGAATGAAAAGTTTTCGATTATTCTGCGAATAATATCTGCGAAATGCAATTAGGAACATAACTTTTAAATTTGAAGTAAATAGAGTAAAAATTGTTGAAGTTATTTGTCACGCCAGATGGAAAAAAGCTGTTTCGAGAAGTTTCGAGTAGTCGGGCATTTTGTACATTGAAATATATATATATATATATATACATATTTTCTAACAGTTTGATTATCATACTAAATAGATGAGTATTTAATTTTATGAGTGAATCACTTTTTCATACGAAAAAAAATGTTAAATTCGAACATGATTTTATACCCGTTACTGTGGCCTAAGGCCTTAAGTGAACATGTTACCACCGAGCTGAAGTTACGTCCGAGCTGGACGTTTATAAACTCTTTGCTGATCATCCTGTGCAGTTTTAATACGATCCAGAGTACCGTTTTTTTAGAAAAAAATTGGCAACTCGACATATTTCGTAGGCTAATTACATTACGCTTGTGGAAAACTCCCGCTCATTTTTCAGTATATTATTAATATGTGCTAAGTGAATGTTGCCACGGAGCTGAAAAAATAGATACGGTTCGACTAATTATCGGAGTAATTGGTACCGGGCAAATGAGGATTCACAGTACCGTTATAAAATTGTTAATGTTTTTGATAGCGAATTTGTGCGGAAATCAAGCACACAAAACACTAGACTGTGCAATCATGGCAATATCGTAGTCGGCACAAATGCTACCTATTTTATCGGTATTCGGTAATTATGCCCGGGAACTTCAAACTACTCGGTCAGGATAATTAACAATGAATATTATTGGTATTTATTCTCTTAATTAGTATTAATTTAGTTATTAATTAGTTATTAATTTATTAAATAGTTATTAATTAGTATTTTGTTCCATGCATCATTTTTTTTAGAATATCGGAAAATGATTAAAGTTTTTTATTTCTTCGAAATTATAGACAGCTTTAGTACACACTATTTCTTTCCAGCGGAATATTTCTTACTCGGGCCGATATTCATTTTTAACAGCTCCTTGGGCCGATATTGAGGTTACGAACGGGGCGCATATGTCTCCAGTTTCGCGACACTTCTGCCAACCTGGGTATCATATACCACGATTTACGAAGTTGCCAATTCGTTTTGCGTTAATGGAGCGAGGAAATGTTATAGAAAATAATTGTACAAAGTAATGAAAACACTTAATGTAATCACCGAATATTCCAAAATGCATATTTTTACAAATAGATGTAGAAAAATAGTTCGAAAACGCACGTTTAATATAACGATTATTTGAAAGCTAACAGTTGATAACAGTCAATCGGCTCCGTGCATAAGCATAGGGCGCTCCACTCGTACTTCACCCCCGACGCCTAAACGCCATAACAACCTTAGATTTCTTCACTTCTTTGAGACTTGGGGTAAGTTTTATTACTACTTTTGGCTGTTATATTAGTAGTTATAGTTTGGCGTATAGCTAAAAACGAATCTGATGAAATTTGGTATAAATCTTTCTAACCTTATTGTCTAAAACATGACCCTAAATGTTTTTGAAAATAAAAAAAAGTTTTTCAAAATTGTAAAATACAGCCATTTTTTCACATGTGTGAAGCTAGCATTGCAATTGTGAGCATCTCACAAATAAACTCCACATAAAGTGGCATCCCGTATAGTTCGACAGTTGTTTATAAGTTTTCATAATAGGTCTGTCAATTTTACTATCGAAAACGCATTTCAAAAAGTGAGATTCTGACTTTGCAAAATGAATCATATTATCTCATCCAATATCGCAAATTTGACCATGCCAGAGTTGAAACTAAGAGAGTTCTACATCTCAAACCTATTCCGTAAATAGTTCTATCGGTTGAATCTAATTCGAATCGCTAACATTGGATATAACCAAAATATCCGTAAATGAGTAAGAGGCTGAAACATTACTGCAAGGGTCGTAGGACGATTTTAAACCATAACGAGAGGCCCCCCAAACAAGTAGTGAAAGCGTTCTAGACTTTTAAACGGGGCGGGGTTGTAATTCCGAACTTTGAATGACCAGACGGCTCAAAATTCCGAATTTATCAGCTACTACTCAATATTTCTAGAAATTTATAATTCCAAAATTATGTATATAGAATTATCATATAACCGAAAATAATAGTACAGTAAGGAATTAAATGAAAATGACCATGGGACCGACTGACAAAGTGTCGACCTGAAAACACGGCGCATAAAACAAGTATCAACTTCTCATGTTTAGAAAGTTCATAGTTCCGAAAAACTGCAGTATTAGAACTTCGGGTTCCTGAACGGCCAAGGTTTGTACTGGGAAAAGTTCCGAAAATAAGAATATCAATAAAAATCATGGATAGCTAAACATCCTTACAGTATATATTCACAATAAAATGTAACGAACGATAACACTCTGAAAACATTCTACCACGAAAGATCAAAACTCCGAAAGCATACTACCCCGAAAGATCAAAACTCCGAAAGAATGTTACCTAAAGGATCAAAAGTCCGAAAATCTGAACACCGTCACCATGCGTTAGGATGGTGGTGGTGCTGCCATCTAGCCATGCTCGGCTACACTTTTGAACGTTCTGTTTCGGACCATCAACATTCGGAGTTTTGAACCGTCGCAGCATTTTTTTATCTTTCTACCCAATGTATTTATAATTCCTCCCTTCATCATAAAATTATCTACTCCTTGCAAACTCCTTTGCTTTTTTTTCTTGATTTCTTCGTTACTCGTACGCAACCGTTTTTGCATACTAGCAGGTTCTTCAATGTCACGTTCTCTTTTCCTGCACCACCAATCCTTTTTCCCCTTCTTTACCGCCCTTCTATATTTCCGCATGTTGATTTCGCCCACCTTTCTTTATACCTACCCTTTACTCCCTGTACCGACCAATACCTCCATGGCCTTTTTTCATTTTCCTCAATGTGTTTGTATTTTTCGTCAATGATAATTTCCTCTTCCTTTCCGAAAAATTCTCTTTTTCAAGTGATTCAATCCATCTTTTATCCTTTCATATATTATACCCACTTATTTTCCTTATTATTGTTATTATCTCTTGTAGTCCCCAATCCTTTAAATTTTCCCGAAATTTGTTCCTTAGTTTGACAGGGGATTCCGTTTGACATCGCCCTTATTTCTTCCAATAGAAGATTTTTGGCAATCTCGACTCTTTTATCCACCTCTATCCGTAGCACCTCTCTTATGTCTCTTAACGCTCTTACCGTTATCATGTACTTTATAGTAGATATTTCCAGCTCTCTTCTCCGTATATAGGTTGCAGTTGTTCTATCGACTCCTGACGCCATCTTGCAATACTTACATTGTATCCTTTAAAAAACGGTTATTTCTCCCATTCCGCATACCCCCATAGGCTCCAAGCATTATATTCGGAGAATTTATTTTTTATAATTAAGGATTGATTTGGCAGTGGAGCGCGAAACAGGATTACTAATCGCAGCATAGAGAATTAATCATTTTGTCGTAGACAAAGCGTAGACAAAATTCACAATTTTGTAGCGCAGCGCGTCACAGCCATAAAAAAAGCTATTTTTCAATCCTTTTTCCGTTGCTATGTAATAAAAATTAAGAATACATGTCTAATATATTTCTTTTTTATGTACAACTGAGTTTCTTTATTATAACAAAGTGTTGCGCAAAAAAGCGGATGGAACTATATACACAAAGGATGGTACATACCAAGGATAATATTATAGCCGCATATATACATATAAGAATTAATGGCCACGTAAATTCATTAATTTTATTAAAGTTTTTCGTAATACCGTTAAGGAAAATCACTTATAATAAACGTATTGTCTCGAGACTCTACCGAGTCTCCTTGAGTCTCCTGCCACACCCTCATAAATACCATTAAAAATTGTATGGAAAGGTTTATAAATAATCAGGATCACGAGTTTTGTAATCTCATTTTTATTATGCAAAAAAACAGCTCCACCCTACACGGGTTCATTATATATGGCTATATATAGCGTGAAATCCGCCCTACATTTAGGGCATCTCCTAATTTCTTCTTGCCCGAGGATTGTTGCACATCGCAAACAACTGCAGTTGTGACCACATGGGACGAATCCGTGGGTCACGACGTTGTCCAAACACATGATACATTTTGGTACTGTAAAAGAAAAAAATCATTAGCGTATGTTGTAGATAGTTCGTAAACATAAACATTTATATACGTCAACATAACAACATAACTACAGTGTAAGGAAATCCAACAATATCAGCGAAACAAAGATTTGTTATTCATCAAAGATAATTCTATTCATTAAACCTGTTAATGGACAAAATTGCACGTTCAAATACCCTACGTTTTATGTCGAATTGGTATCGTTAGATTTTTTATATTGTAAATGCAGCATCATTTCATCCTTTCCCACCCCTCCCCTCTTTGTCGTTCTCACTGTCTCTCTCAGCCTGCTCCACTCAATATTAGTGACTACATGAGAGAAGCTATCGATAAGGGTCGATTGATGATACTTGTTTTGTTCGTACGCGGTTCTTTATTGCTCATCTTAAAACTTTTTCTCGACATACGCTGCATTTACAAGATGTACAAAACTCTCACTCCGAAAATAAAAAAGCAGCCTCAGTACATTTTCCACTTTTTTCCGCATCTCTTCTCGGCCAAAGTCTCTTATATCTCTAAGGAAATAAAAGGCCTTAGGCCCTTTATTGCCTTATTTTTATATTTTGTATCTCGTATTCATATATCCCATCTCGATAATATTCTCCATCTCCTCAGCTTCAGTTTGGCTATTTTCGAAAATTTTCCCTGTACAAACCTTGGTCATTTAGGAACTCGAATTTCTAACACTACAATTTTTCGGAACTATGGACTCTCTAATTATGAGAAGTTGATACTCGTTTTATGTGCTGTTTTCATCTAGACGCTTTATCAGTCGGTTCCATGATTATTGTCCTGTAATTCCTTAGTGAACTATTGTTTTCAGTCATATGATAATTCTATTTACAGAATTTTTGAATTTATACAGTTCCAGAAGTATTGCGTATTAGCTAATAAATTCGGAAGTTTGAGCCTTCTGGTCATTCAAAGTTCGGAGTTTCAACCCCGCCCCGACAACGTTATATTGGGAGTACAAATGAGTCTCCGCCGTTTAACAAAAGATGGCCCCACCAGGAGGTTATGGTTGAAATTGTCAGATGTAAAACGTCATATAGTAAGGTTGGACTTCTAGCAACCCTGAAATATTAGCGATTTTGTAGCAGCATCACATAATTTTTTCGTTCAAAAATGTCGAGTTTTGGGCCGAACAAGCGTCATTTGCGGGAATGAAGTGTACGAAGACGCGGAATTGGAAGCATTATTGGAGAGAGATTCGTGCCAAATGCAAGAGTTCCCGCAAATGACGCTCATTCGACTCAAAACTTGACATTTTCGCACGAAAAAAATGATGCGATGCTGATACAAAATCGCTAATACTTCAAGGTTATGGTTTTACCAGATGTCCAACCTTACGATATGACGTTTTACATCTGGCAATTTAAACCATAACCTTCTGGTGTGGCCATCTTTTGTCAAACGGTGGAATAGAGTTATCACGTCCACAAACATGCTTTCTCACCCCTCCCCTCCTTTTCTCTCTTTCTTTGTCTCTCCTTCCCTCTCTCCCTTTCGACTCGACCCTACACAAGCTCAAATTCTACCGTAATTTACGGGCCAATGAGTTGTGAGCATCAAGCTTATCACCACTCTGATATTCTCTTCTTTGGAATATTGTTGCCTAATTCATCAGAATCTGACTGATGAGCTCGACGTAAAATTACAGAGGTTGATCAACACATGTATTCGCTTTAGTTATCCTTAAAAAATCGACGCTTATATTTTCAAGAAACTCTTGTGCAAAGAATTCTCCATGATCGCGTTTCGGACTATATTTGCGATTTATTCAGGAGTGTAAATGACGCGACGCCAAAGTCATTCAGATTTACTGCACAGGTATTTTACATACGGGCACAACGTAATGTGACCTATCGCAATTCTTTCTGCATTTCAGCCTGCTATCTATGGCACTCTCGCCCAGTTGCCGTTTCATCTGCTCCCTCATTGAGCCTGTTCAAAACCTAGCTTTTTGACCACTTATTATGGTCTGAAGAATATGCTGATTAGGTAGTTCGTTGAGCATAAATCCTGAGTTATATATATACAGGTGTATCTTAACTGCTAGTTTTCCATTGGTGAGCATTTAAAGTGTACCTTTCCAAGCAAAACGGTTTTTTTTATAAATGTTGTGCGATAAAAATTGGCCGAAATATTTACGAGTAAAGTCCAACGGTGAGTAAACAATGGCACAGTAATTTTGGCGTCCAAGCGAGCATGGGCGCGGATTGAAATCTACATTCCAGCAAGTGTATTTGAACGTTCAATTTGGAATTTTGAAATTTGAGTTTGTAATGTTATCTCGTCACCCAAATAAGATATTAATTAATAAATAAAAAATGTTAAACAATGTTGTACATTGCTTACTCAAAAGATCTTTTAATCTTTAGATCTTTCGAGTAAGCAATGGACAATATTTCTAACACTTTTTATTTATTACTTAATACTTTATTTGGGCGACCAGATAAGGTTCAAAATTAAAATTTGAACATTCGATATTGAAAGTTTCAACTTTCAATTTCAATTTTAATTTAACAAAAATCAATGGATTTGAATTCGAGCCCGCGTCTACTCTCGCTTGGACGCCGAAACTACTGGTACCATGGTTTACTCACCGTTGGACTTCACTCGTGAATATCTCAGCCAATTATTGTCGCACGACATTTTTACAAAAAAAGCGTTTTGCTTGGAAAGTACACCCTATATGCTCACCAACGGGAAACTAGTAGTTAAGATACACCCTGTATGTATGTATGTATGTATATATATATATATATATATATATATATCATGTTAAACAATTTAGTTAAATTAACAAGGGGAGGCCGTAAATTGCCAAATTCAGATTCGATTCATACTGCGTGTAAGAAAAGCTCGTAGCCAGAGGTGTTATGTGGAAAAGCAGCGAGATGCGCTTCTTCGCCGTTGTCGAGAAAATCGGCATTGAAATATTCCGTTGGGATCAAATACTTTCTACGTGAAGACAATTTTTAAGTGCTCGTGCCGCAGCGAGCAAGCTCTCTGCTTCATAGTCCGTCGTCCTGGGTTCGAACCTTGCTGCTGGCAACTTTACAAAAATGTATTCAAATGTTTATACAGATAATTCCCGGCAATCAGTTTCAACCATTATGCATATAATAAGTTTTTTAAATGGCGTTTTTTGTGGAAAACCCGACGTTTTAGAACTTCATTATGTTATTCGTAAACAAAGTTATATTTTATAGTTGTTTTATGCAAACAACACTAGAAATAAAACACAATATCATAATTAACATTCAAGTGGGTACAATTTATTTAAAAGTTCCTCATATACTTGCCGATTATTTACAATGAGTGAGATGAAGTAGCCATAATAATTATTATGGCTACTTCATCTAGATAATTTAACAAACAATTGTTTTTACAAGAACAATTGTTTGTTAAATTATCGTTGGGAAGCACACCTGATTTACATTTTAAAAAATTGTTGTATCGTCCGCGTCCGTCAGGCGTGATAAAAAACCACGCGTATCGCTCATATAGGAAAAAATCGGAGAAGACAACTGATGGTGGACGATCGATTTGATTTTTATACAGTCTTCTCTGGAATAGAATCCCACGCTCTTGCTCGATCAAATAAGCACAATTTTGAAGGCGCTTGATCAGATTATTTACCTGCCGGTAAAAGTACATGTCACACGGTTGGACGAGAGGAGTGCACTTTGGAGGAATTACCTTCATGGTGCACATTGGTAACTTTTTATCGTCCGGAAACATCTCATCTCACAACTCCGGGTTCGTTTGTCCACCCCAAGAGTCAATTAGGAAACATTTTTCGCCTTATACGTATGGTTTTAACGTATCGCGTAAGAAGTCCTCGTACAAACTCGTGAGTTCACCGGATTTGGAGGATGTAATATCAACGTTGCTATACTTCTTGGCGTACTCGTTGACAGTCTTCTGCACTCTGGGTGCGAACGTATCTGTAGATTCTTAGAGGCATATGAAAACAAGAGGCAAGACTCGTCCAGACATGGTGAGAGAATATTGTGCCGTATACGAATGTGTCATCTTGTTCATGTCCTTTCGCTTTACTAGGACCCATTTTGACCCTTCTTTGGCGAGAGTCCTGTTAAACGTGGACTGGTCTGGCACCCTGGGAAACAAAATATAAAAATACTGTTACTACTATGGCAGTATTTTCGAAAAAAATCTGTGCTATCTATGATATATCATATTATCATCTTATATCATGTCATATGAAATTTGTAAACAGCTCTCCACGTACCTGTTTGATCTGTATTAATTATGAAATCCTTGTCGAAGTTGGGTATCAACGTGGATCCAGACGCGATCCAGCCGCGATCCAGACGCGAGTCTGGATCCGAACTGCGCCCGTTCCGGCCAAAGTTTCGTGTAGGGTAGCCGTCTCTTTCGGGGAAACACATTTTGGGATTTTCCGTTGCCGAATCCGATGTTTCTTTTTAAATTCGGTCGCTCACGTTTTTGAAGCTTTGAATTCGAAATCTGGGAACTGACTTGCAGCGCCCAAAGCCCATTGCTGCAAGTTTCTGGTCGTAATTTGCTGAAAGTTTTGTCGAGCTTCTACGACGCGATTATGTGTCCCTGGATCGACGGTACAATGTTTATCAAATTTGCTACCGTTACTTTTAATTTCCTCTTCCCACCTGGATAAATAGCGAACATTTTTTAAACGAGAGCACCCCTTTTTGTAGATTTTTTAGACTCTAGCCTGCATGTTCTTCGGCCAGAGCGACAGCTCTAATTTTGTAATCCAGGAGAATGTAGTCAAACTCTTCTTTTTTTTCTCGTCCGGTTCGTATTCGTCTGATGATGCGTTAGCGATGAGTCTCATTTCAACGTCTTCGCAGGCACCACTGTCATCGATTTCATGAATGCCTATCAGTTCTTCATTAAGAACAAGGGTTTTTTCGGCGAGTATTTGCAACGTATTCTGGAACATTTATTTCCCTATTACCATGGCTTTTTCGTTGGTTGATGGAGACGGTTCTGCTACGATGAAATTATTATTACAGAGGAGGCTTCCAAAATACACCAACGCATCTCTCAATTGTTGTTTGGACACTTCGCTGTGTATCGAATCTTTTTCGATCACATCACTGCCATGCGAAGGGCTCGGATTTTTCCGCCTCCCTTTTTTCGTTTTTTTAACCGGGTAAAACAAAACTCTCATGTACACACTGATTGTCGACGCAGTTACAAGTTGTGCTAGGAACCGCATCTACCTTCTTTCGAAGTTAGCAGGCAACTACGCTGGTATACGGTGTCTCGTTTGGACCCTCCCGTCCCCTCGTGCGGAAAGAAACATTTGTTCTTCAACTGGAGCGATTGCGTAACGATATTTGTATTTTACACCTGTCGCAGCAAGTATTTCCATTTTTTAAATATAACTTTGTTTGTGAACAACATAATAAAGTTCGAAAGCGTTGGTTTTTCTACAACAACTGGCATTTTTAAAACTTATTATATGCCCAATTGTTGTAACTGATTGTCGGGAATTATCCGTATGCACATTCGAACAAAAAATTAAATTAAATAAAAAGTTGCCAGCATCTAGATTCGAGCTGGGGACGCCGGGCTTTTGAGGCAGAGAGCTTGCTCGCTGCGTCACAGTTCCTTGAAATTTTCTTTACCTAGAAAGTATTCGAACGCAACGGAATATTTCAATGCCAACTTTCTCGACAACGGCAAAGAAGCGCGTCTTACTGCTTTGCCACATAACACCTCTGGCCATTAGCTTTTATTACATGCAGTATGAGTCTGTCTGAATCTGATAGCCTCCCCTTGTTGGTTTAGCTAAATTGATTAACATAATATATATATATATATATATATATATATATATATATATGTATATAACCCAGGAATTATGCTCAACGAACTACCTAATCAGCGTCTTCTTCAGACCAGTATAAGTGGTCGAAAAACAGGGTTTTGAACAGGCTTTATGAGGGTGCAGAAGAGACGGCAACTAGGAGAGAGTGTCATAGATAGCAGGCTGAAATGCAGAAAAAATTGCGATAGGTCACAGTATGATCTGCCCGTATATCTTCTATAGTTTTTGCTCCATGTCTTCTCCTCCCCCTACCGCCCTCTGCGACCTCGAAACAAGAAAGCAAAGAGAATAATCAATACCAAACATCGGGTAATTCATTGTAGTATTTTGGCCCTTAATCGGCTGTATTATAAATGATGTCCGTCGACTAATCTTGTAAGACAATGCCCTGGGGTTGCGGTTCTTTTGAGCTTTACAATTTATATTCGTGCAGTTAAGCCAACTATTAGCCAGAACAGCCAGGAACGAAGTGCGCAGTTAAAGATTATTAACCTTCATTTGAATGATGTCGTCCACATCCACACCTCGAAAAGCGTGGGCAAAAGCACACAATTCACTAGGCTAAAAGCTCGGGTGAACATGTGCTCTCGGCTGCATAATGCATGCATACGAATCACCCAAAATCGGATTGGCTAATCAAAGGTCGCTGCATTTTTACTTGTAGTTTCCTTCCGCTGTCAAAAATGTATTACTGAAATTTTAGCTCACTATCGCATCATGAACGAAGAGTATACGTGACTCAGATTAAAACCCATCTATAATGTCGAACAATGTCGTCCGCATCCACACCTCGAAAAGTGTGGGCAAAAGTACACAATTCACTAAGCTGAAAGCTTGGCGAACACGTGCTCTCGGCTGCATAATGCATGCATACGAATCATTGAAATTAAGATGGGCTAATCAAAAGTCGCTGTATTTTTACTTGTAGTTTCATTCCGCTGTCGAATATTTATTTCTGAAATTTTCGCCTACTATCACGTCATGAACAAAGAATATACGTAACTCAGATTAGAGGTGGTCGCTCCCGTATCAACCCAGCACCCGACCAGCACCGCCTTGCCTCGAGCGGTTGTCATTTCTTATATGGACTTTTCATACATATGCACTCACTTGTCACCTTCGTAGCATCACTCGATCGCCTTGCTCGCAAGAGGTGACAAGTGAGTGCATATGTATGGGAAGCCCATCTAAGAAATGACAACCTTTCGAGGCGAGGCGGTGCTGGTCGGATGCCGGGTTGATAAGTAAGCGACGACCTTAAAACCCATCTATTGAACGATGTCGTCCGCATCCACACCTCGAAAAGTGTGGGCAAAAGTACACAATTCACTAAGCTGAAAGCTTGGCGAACACGTGCTCTCGGCTGCATAATGCATGCATACGAATCATTGAAATTAAGATGGGCTAATCAAAAGTCGCTGTATTTTTACTTGTAGTTTCATTCCGCTGTCAAATATTTATTTCTGAAATTTTCGCCTACTATCACGTCATGAACAAAGAATATACGTAACTCAGATTAGAGGTGGTCGCTCCCGTATCAACCCAGCACCCGACCAGCACCGCCTTGCCTCGAGCGGTTGTCATTTCTTATATGGACTTTTCATACATATGCACTCACTTGTCACCTTCGTAGCATCACTCGATCGCCTTGCTCGCAAGAGGTGACAAGTGAGTGCATATGTATGGGAAGCCCATCTAAGAAATGACAACCTTTCGAGGCGAGGCGGTGCTGGTCGGATGCCGGGTTGATAAGTAAGCGACGACCTTAAAACCCATCTATTGAACGATGTCGTCCGCATCCACACCTCGAAAAGTGTGGGCAAAAGTACACAATTCACTAAGCTGAAAGCTTGGCGAACACGTGCTCTCGGCTGCATAATGCATGCATACGAATCATTGAAATTAAGATGGGCTAATCAAAAGTCGCTGTATTTTTACTTGTAGTTTCATTCCGCTGTCAAATATTTATTTCTGAAATTTTCGCCTACTATCACGTCATGAACAAAGAATATACGTAACTCAGATTAGAGGTGGTCGCTCCCGTATCAACCCAGCACCCGACCAGCACCGCCTTGCCTCGAGCGGTTGTCATTTCTTATATGGACTTTTCATACATATGCACTCACTTGTCACCTTCGTAGCATCACTCGATCGCCTTGCTCGCAAGAGGTGACAAGTGAGTGCATATGTATGGGAAGCCCATCTAAGAAATGACAACCTTTCGAGGCGAGGCGGTGCTGGTCGGATGCCGGGTTGATAAGTAAGCGACGACCTTAAAACCCATCTATTGAACGATGTCGTCCGCATCCACACCCCGAAAAGTGTGGGCAAAAGCACACGATTCACTAAGCTAAAAGCTTGGTGAACACGTGCTCTCGGCTGCATAACGCATGCATACGACACACTCAAAATCGGGTTGGCTAATCAAAGGTTGCTGTATTTTTAAATCTTTATAACGCCCATGAAACTTGAGGTGTCGATTAAAAATGTTGCACACAAGTAGAGAAATGGGCCTTTCATGTTTGATGCAATTTGTATTTGTTGTTAATAAGATTGTTGTTAATAAGATGTGGCAATTTACATGACGGTTCATATTTTTTAGTTTTTCAAATCTCGGACAATGATTTTATCATTGCATTTGGAGGATAACAAGCTGTCCGCTCAAAATAACAGCAAAAGTTCGAATCGAATATTTCAATACAATATTACCCAAACAAACTTGTCGTATTTTAGTCTGATTTGTTGACGGTTTAACGTTTTCCTTGCGTTCTTTTTTACAAAGATCAGGAAGTTTTTTAAATAATATTTCGCCGTTATGGTTTGATTGTTTTTATTTGCTGTACACATGTTGACTGTATTTTATTTATTTATTCTATTATTATAGTTTTATTACTGTATTTCTTTTTTAGATAAGACCAACAAATAAATTATAGTCAACAATTTTCATTTAAAACATACGCCTGTAGTAACAATACGGAAGATGCAAAATAGATTGACACAGGTATCCAATATAAATATAATATTTTACATAACGGAGTTTGGCCAAGTCCATTTATCCCCGACAAAAAGTGACATAGATTTAAGTTTGCCATTTACATATATTCTGCGGACTGTTAGGTATGAATTGAACTCACTAAATGAAATGATTATGAAATGTATCGATTATAGAGAAAAAAATACTCTTTTAGCGTTGGACAAACAATCGGTAAAAGGATTAAGAAGACAAAATCTAACGAATCAAATTATTACGGCAATCTATTTTGCACCTTCGACAAACATGTATTGTTACCTTGTGTGTTCTTCTTCCTCTTTTTCGCTCGTCTCTTATGCCCGTAGGGTTGTACTCCGCAGTCACGGACCTGCGCCTTCATTTGTCGTCTCCGCTTTTTGCGAAGATTTTTTTTTCGACTTTTTGACACTGTACAAAATTAATATATTAAAAATTATACTCAGTCTTATTCTGTTATATTCTGTTAAAATAACTGGAATAAGAGACAGTGCAAGGTCCTACGGTATTCAAAATATAAAAATTCTAAAGTTCTTGGACAGGAAGTTAATATTGTAATTATTACCGTTATTGCTTCCTACTGAAGCCTCCGGAAGACTGATGGAAAGTGAAGGTGGAGGTAGCATTCCATCCAACGAAGCATCCAGCAGGCTGATGGGCGGTGAAGGTGGCGATGGTATTGCATCTAAGGAAACCTCAGCAGCTTGGGGAGAGTCCGGTGGGATATTTTCGTCACCTGTATGATATTACACACAGTGCAAGTATCTCATGGCATTGAAAATGTAATTTCACATTTCGGGTAATAAAAAACAGGAACACGTGAATATCCATCCATCCATCCATCAAACCATCCGTCCGTCCATCCAACCATCCATCCAACCATCCATCCATTCATCCATCCATCCGACCATCCATTCATCCATCCAACCATCCATCCATTTATCCATCCATCCATCCACCCATCTATTCATCCATCCGTTCATCCGTCCATCCATCCGTCCATCCATCCATCCATCCATCCATCTATCCATCCATCCAGCCATCCATACATCCATCCATCTATCTCTCATTCTCATTCTCCTATGTCACTCTCTCATTCTCCCTCATTCTTTCTCATTCTATATCATTTTCTCCCATTCTCTCTAATTCGTTTTCTCGCTCCCTCCCTACATGTATTTACATGTAATTTACACTACATTGCAATCACAGACATTTAGCATATCGCAGTTTGCCCCACTCTACTACAACACAGTCGCAGTGGAGTGGGGGTAGCGTTAGTTTCGTGTGACATCCTGCTAACTCAGACCCTTATACCTAGCCAACCTCAAGAAACATATACATTTTTTAAAGCATTTTCAATTCTGAAAAGTGATATAATCAAATTGCAACCATAGAATAATACTTCCCGTGCGGAAAACTGATAGGGCATCCTGAATAAAAATAAGAGCCTTTCAGGGCTTCCCTAGTGCTTTCCCTAGTAGGGATTTCCACAATGGGCCCAGACTTGGCTATTCTCGGGATAAACCTGTAGGGATTTCCATAATAGGACCCGGCTTGGCCAGTATAGGGATAAACAAGTGGGGATTTCCACAATAGGCCTAGATCTGACTATTATAGCGATAAACCAGTATAAATAGCATAGGCTACATGGTTGATGATATTTCAATTATTAAACTCGATTATATACATCGATTGAATAATATTATCGAACGCAAATTGGGAAAAAGCGTACGGGCATTAGCAAATAAAAAATTAACGATGAACACAAATATTCAGACAAACATTAGACACTATTTATTTATCAAATTAAAGAAAGCTTTTACATAGATACAAACAGTAGGATAAGTAAATAAATTGGTCTATGTTTTCCAGGTCTTTCCCTCAATGGAAATAGATTCTAGTAATTCAGTAGACCCATATATTTTTTAAATTTCTATATGTGTAGTAGAATATATTTGTTTAAATAATGCAAAAGACTGGCATGGGGATCGCAGGATGCGTTAAGTCTGATCGAGATGACTTATCTACGTGGACCTTGCAGAAAAACAAGTGAATTCCGTGGTGAATTTTCTCCTCGTGATATATTGATATTATTCCGTGATGTATTAATGATTGAGCATGACTTATTCAATTACTTAATAATTTCCTACTTAAAAATAAGATAATATTACTTTTATTGGAGTCATTAATACTTTACTTTATACAGCGGACATATAATGTCGCTCCTTCGCGTTCTGTACCCTTACAGACTCATTTCAGACTGTGACTATAACTACAATCACATTTTTACGCGCGTACACATACATACACATGTACTCACGCCTACACCTATGCACATGAACAATTACAGATATACCCTGACGCATTTAACATACATGTATATCCACTGATACGGATATTTTATGGCGCTGAAATGGTTTTGATGAGGCGCCGTTGAGGCATTTTGAGGGCGCTAAAATGGTTTTGATGAGGCGCCATTGAGGCAACTTATAAGGCCCCGGTCGTTGCGCCTTTAATGGCCCTTGTTGACAAAGTGTGACCGGCCGCTAACGACCCTCATGCGGCTTCCAGATTAGGGCCCGAATAAAGTTAGGGAAATATTATTGGGGCCCGATCACAGCCCCAACTCAATTTCCGCACGGGTTGTCGAAATACACATGAAGCAAAATTCCTATTCAAAAACTTTAATAGTTAGCATTCATTTCTAAACCATAATATTATCAAATAGTTCACCGTTACCGTATTCGTCATCCGTTTCCGGCTCGGTAGAAGACGGTACATCGACGTGGTGATCTACATCTGATTTTAAAAAGAAATAAACATTTTAGAGTTTAATCATAAACCGCAATTCATGCAATTGTTAATGATTGTTACAATATTGACCCTATTCTCGTTAATTATATTTAATAGGGCGTATAAAAAATAATTGATATTTTTTTCTGAGTTCCAAAGGGTAAAATTGTTCTGTTATGCGAAAAAAAGGAGTGACCTAGAAAGAGAGCTCAAAATTAAATTATGTCGGTCGTCCTGCAGCATGTTGGCATTTTCTATAAGATTAACATAGAAAAATAAATGCTTCGGTTGATATTGCTTCATATCGCATGCAAAAAAATCTCACGAATATGCCATTAAACGCCGGAACCTACACATGGGTAACCTCATATAGTAAGTGAGAAATGGTAAAGTCATTTTTCTTGCTTTGTTCAATCGCATTTTCCACGGCGAAACATTTATATTACGTTTTTCTCGCATATACTATTCCATTCTTCAGTCTTTCAGCGTTAGAATGAAAAAATACTTTCTACGACAAACAGTTTGTTAGCAGCGTTGATTTAAATTGCTGGGGTGCGCGTAACCCCTGTGTACGTTATTTGTTTCGTACAGACAGTGTAGGGTCCTAGGGTCAACATACTTTTGAAATAAATGAAATTTCCTAGGAAAAAGTTCTACGGATAAATATCTCAAATGAACCGGTAAACAGCTGTAGCTGTTCGAAAATGAACCTGTGTGAAAAAAAGCAAAATATATCGTTTTTTTTATGAAAACATACTTCAAGAAAATTTGCTACGAAGAAAGTAATAACCAAAATTCAAACTTCAGTTGGTGAGCCAAACTCAGTTTGAAAAAATTTCGGGAAAACTTTTTTTTAGTCATTTGATTCCAAAGCTCGCATTTGAGAAAAAGTCATTTCTGAAGAAAGAAAATGACACATGGCTCGCATGATGTGATTTTTCTCGTATCCACTTGCAATATTGTCTATATAGTTGGGCATTCTTTCTCAGCATACAGAGAGCACTTGCTACATAAACTTCAAAGGAAATTAATTTAATTGAACAAAAAAGGACGAACGGATGATGAAAAAGAATAAAGCCAAGTAAGTTATGTTACGGGTTAACAATACAGTTTATCCTATGTATTTAGAATGACAGTTCATCTTACTAGAATGACAATTCGAACTTACTAAACTTTTGTTGCAAGCATTGTTAAATTCCAATTAGGAAATACATAGACTGAATATACATTAAACTGCGTTGTTAACCCATAACATTACACAGTTGGCTTTATTCTCTTCTTTTATCCGTTCGTCCTTTTTCATTCAATTTAATTAATATCCTTTGAACTTTATTTAGCAAGTACTAAATAAGTTAGGAAAGAATACATAACGATATAGTTAATATTGCGAGTGGTTACGAGAAAAACCACCTCACGCGGGCCATGTGTCAATTTTTCCTGGATGAATTGTTGTTTCTGGAATTTGAGCTTTGGAATCAAATGAAGAAAAAAAAGTTTTTTTCGAGATTTTCTCCCATCAAGTTTAGCTCACAAACTGAATGTTAAAAATCTTTGTTTCCTCCTTTGTAGCAAATTTTCTTGAAGTATGTTTTCATAAAATAAACGATACATTTTGTTACTTTTTATACATGTTTATTTTTCGAACAGCTATAGCTATTTAACGTTCATCTGAGATTTTCGGCTGTAGAACTTTCTTGTAGAGGATTTCATTTCCTTAAAGAGTATAGGATACACGAATACACGATATTTGTGACTTTTTTCAGGCGATATGAAGCAATATCTACGCAAACATTTATTTTCCTATGTTGGTCTTATAGAAAATGGTAACCGCGGGATGACCGAATTAATTTAATTTTGAGCTCTCCTTTTAGGCGACTTCTTTTTTCACATAACAAAACGATTTTATCCCATGGAACCCGAGAAAAATATCCATTTTTTTTTCAACACAGCCTGATGTTTAATCATATTTTAATTTACCGTGATTGAATTCCGGCTCAGCTTCGTCGCCGATCTCTCCGGGCATCGCGTCATAATTCGGATCCGCATCTTGAAAAAATCAATATAGAAAAAATCAATCGTTCATCTGAGATTTTCGGCTGTAGAACTTTCTTGTAGAGGATTTCATTTCCTTAAAGAGTATAGGATACACGAATACACGATATTTGTGACTTTTTTCAGGCGATATGAAGCAATATCTACGCAAACATTTATTTTCCTATGTTGGTCTTATAGAAAATGGTAACCGCGGGATGACCGAATTAATTTAATTTTGAGCTCTCCTTTTAGGCGACTTCTTTTTTCACATAACAAAACAATTTTATCCCATGGAACCCGAGAAAAATATCCATTTTTTTTTTCAACACAGCCTGATGTTTAATCATATTTTAATTTACCGTGATTGAATTCCGGCTCAGCTTCGTCGCCGATCTCTCCGGGCATCGCGTCATAATTCGGATCCGCATCTTGAAAAAATCAATATAGAAAAAATCAATCGTTCATCTGAGATTTTCGGCTGTAGAACTTTCTTGTAGAGGATTTCATTTCCTTAAAGAGTATACCCGAGTCAAAATTTTTAGCCTCCTCTGAACCCTCGCAGGACCCATTTCTTTTGTAATACATAGGCCGCCAGCCTCCGTTGAACCTACGAAACCTCATTTGTCGAGTTCAGTGCCATGCAGAGACCTCCTCTTGGCCCAGGGTAGCCTCTGCTAGACCTCCCAAACCTTCTCTCGACCCCAATTTCAGTGAAACGTGCAGAGCACAGGCCTCCTTAACCTGCTTTCAACCTCAAACTGTTGCCTCGACCCCACCTAACTTGCTTTCGGCCCAAATGCGATATCTCCTCCATCATCATTCCATTGTGGCCTGGTCGGTAACCCGTTCGATGACGAAAATAATACGAAATTAATAAAAATACATTGTCCTCTTATCAAATTATTAGTGCAATATTAATATGCGAAAACAATCAAATTTTCTCAATATCGATTTATTATTATTTTATAGGCAATTCATAAAAGAATGCTTGTACATACAGTCTTACTCCAATTCTATCGGATTAATGGGCGTTTTCCTGTCAGAAAAAATCTCACAGGAAAATTCTTAAAAAATGTCAGTCTCTCCAGTATAAGCTTATGCGACGTTTTTCGTCCTTGACATTTCTTCTTAACCCCTCTAGTTCTTGAGTTACATTGCATTATCTAGAATTAGTCTTTTTTAGCAAAAAATGAAATAACATTGCGAAAAAAATCGTACAAAACTTTATAAAAACGCAAATGGAGTTCTTGCTACCCCGTTCAAGTTTATCATGGATAAACGCAACAATTTTTTTTGCATAAGTCATGCGCCCAATTCTCGATGGTCGAAAAGAAGCCGAAAATCAGTCACGTATAAAAGTGCGTACCGGGTCGAAAAGAAAATTATAAAAAAATATTTCAGAAAGCAATATAAAGCTGAATTTATTCCCGTCAAAACGCCGTTCGGTAAATTTGGTTATCTTTTTATTTACGAAGCTATGTAACTTTTCGTGCAGCAAGAAATATCGGCTACGGTGCATCCAAACTTTTAAGCGGCGGTATATATTATATAATACTATATATATATATTATACTCGAAATATGTGGTTGCATTAATATATTCGAATATACACTACCAGTCAAAAGTATTCAGACACTTCAGATAACTGCAAAACTTAATATCACTTTGGATCATTGCAAACTTATGGTAGAATAATAATTATTTTACGAAGATAGTATAAAGCTCTGTATAATTACTTAATTATATAGATCTTTATAGTATGTTCGTGAAATAATAAATGAAATGAATTATATTACTCTAACATTATTTGGCAATTATCCAGCGCTCAAAAGTTTTGCGATTATGTGGAGTGACCGAAAACGTTTGGCTGGCAGTGTAGATCTAAATAACATATAATGTTGATATCTATATGGAACGTTAGGGTGTTAATTATAGTCTATTTCATGTTTTACAGGATTGAAATTGTCCGTTTAGAATCTCATTCAATTTTTTCTTTTTGTTTTTGTTCGTTTTGTTTTTTTTGTTTATTCAATAATAAGTTGATAAATGTCGACGGCCGATTACCGTCGATTTTAAATAAAATGTTTGATTTTTCTTTGTTTTCATTTTTAGCACGTCGAAAATTTGAAAACCATTTCCGCGTGTATGTATGAAGCATATTTTTATTTTTTTCCGCTAAATAATTATAATATTAACTAACCGCGTCTATTTGATTCTTTTTTATTTTAGTTAACTAGATTTTTCATAGAACCAAATTTTTCCTATTGCACTCCATCATTAAAATTATTGATTTCAAAAATGTTTATTTATAGAAAATGAATCTATTTAATATCGTCTAATAACTACATATTTTATTTGATCCTAATAAATCTGTGATTCGGTTTCATCAGTTCAACATCTTCATCTGTTCAAAAAAAAACAATTTAGTTAAGTTCACTGAATGGGTCTAGTTATTTTTTTTTAATTTACTTTAAATAGAATTTTCTTAGAGTTAACCTTTTTTCTATTTGATTGAACTAATGGTCCATCTTTATTGCAACACTCGAGAGAGAGGAATTTTATATATATGTATATGTATATGTGTGTTTGTTTGAAAAATCTATAGCATGTTATTCGATGAAACTCTCTAATTATCACAATCATATTAACTAATTCACATAGCTTATCTGATACAACAAATAGTTAGAGGTATTCATTTGGTCTCTTATGCCATATCAGCGACCAAAATGTTATAAGCACTCGGTAGCATAGGGGCAGCGGAGCGTAGTTATGAGTAGGTAGGCTAGGTTCAAGGCGCATATAGGGCAAATATTTTCTTCGAAAAAAATCATTTCTATAGGCCAGGGAATGACGAATTAGGATTTTTATCCTTGTGGTAAAGCTCTCAATTAAGGAGTTCATTTTATTTTCGATTTATGAAATATTTTATGCATATAGTACACTTAGCTTTACAGTGTACATTGTAAGCAAATAAAGATTAACTTGAACCTCATCTTTATTAATATATATAAATATCTTTGAAAGAAATATGATCGTAGTAGGCTCCGAGACATGGAAAAGACCTATTTTATTTAAATAGATTCTATATAAATTCATTTTTTTGTTTAGCAGTGTACAGTAGGCCGAAAGGGGGAAGTAGGTTCTGCGTGAGCGCTCGCAGTAGGCCGAACTGAGGTTCCGTAGGTTCAATGGTGAACCTCACTGACCTCCTTTGAGTCAAAAAGTCTACTTTCTGCCATGCCGCAGGTTCATCGGAGGCTCTAACGCATGGTACTTTCAAACATTGTACCCTCCTTTAGATACCCAATAATCCGCTCACGCCGATTTCTGCTCGCCTTCATTTTGTGGGTTGAACGCGGCTCGAAAATTTCGACTCGGGTAGGATACACGAATACACGATATTTGTGACTTTTTTTCAGGCGATATGAAGCAATATCTACGCAAACATTTATTTTCCTATGTTGGTCTTATAGAAAATGGTAACCGCGGGATGACCGAATTAATTTAATTTTGAGCTCTCCTTTTAGGCGACTTCTTTTTTCACATAACAAAACGATTTTATCCCATGGAACCCGAGAAAAATATCCATTTTTTTTTCAACACAGCCTGATGTTTAATCATATTTTAATTTACCGTGATTGAATTCCGGCTCAGCTTCGTCGCCGATCTCTCCGGGCATCGCGTCATAATTCGGATCCGCATCTTGAAAAAATCAATGTAGAAAAAATCAATCGTTCATCTGAGATTTTCGGCTGTAGAACTTTCTTGTAGAGGATTTCATTTCCTTAAAGAGTATAGGATAGACGAATACACGATATTTGTGACTTTTTTCAGGTGATATGAAGCAATATCTACGCAAACATTTATTTTCCTATGTTGGTCTAATAGAAAATGGTAACCGCGGGATGACCGAATTAATTGAATTTTGAGCTCTCCTTTTAGGCGACTTCTTTTTTCACATAACAAAACGATTTTATCCCATGGAACCCGAGAAAAATATCCATTTTTTTCAACACAGCCTGATGTTTAATCATATTTTAATTTACCGTGATTGAATTCCGGCTCAGCTTCGTCGCCGATCTCTCCGGGCATCGCGTCATAATTCGGATCCGCATCTTGAAAAAATCAATATAGATATGAAGATATATAGTTTTTAGATATACAGGAATAACATGAATAACGAATAACTGTGCCTAATTTTTCGAAAAAAATCTATTCTTTAGTCCACTCTAATATGTGTTATGCACAAAGGTGGCCCTTATTTGGGCTCGATATTTTTTTCTCCCTTTATGGGCCACAGTTTTTCCAAATAGATTTCAAAAAAAGGAGGCGACACCCTCAGGTCCTCATTCCGATTGTAAATATCTTCTCAAAGCCCTCTAATTTTTCCATTTGATTAGTATGGGATTTTTGGCATTCCACGGTTATACCTTTTTCCCATCGCGGTATTGGTTACTG
>OZ023318.1:52782850-52830350 GCA_964007375.1 Ophion obscuratus | reverse complement strand
TGCATATTTACCTGTACCGTTCTTCGGGCGATAATCATGGAAAACGTATTATTTTTGTCATCGAACGGGTTACCGATCAGGCCACAATGGAGTGATGATGGAGGAGATATCGAATTTGGGCCGAAAACAGGTTAGGTGGGGTCGAGGCAACGGTTTGAGATTGAAAGCAGGTTAAGGAGGCCTGTGTTTTGCACGTTTTACTGAAACTGGGGGTCGAAAGAAGGTTTGGGAGGTCTAACAGACGCTACACTGGACCAAGAGAAGGTCCCTTCATGGCACTGAAGTCGATAAATGGGGTTTTGTCGGTTCAACGGAGGCTGGCACCTTATGTTTTACAAAAGAAATGGGTTCTGGGAGCGTTCGGAGGAGGCTAAAAATGTTGACTCGGGATATTCGTGAAATCTTTTTCACGCGATATGAAGCAGTATCTACCGATCCATTTATATTCCTATGTTGATCTTATAGAAAATGGTAACGGCGGGATAACCGAAATAATTTAATTTTTAACTCTTCTTCCAGGTGACTTATTTTTTCATACAACAGAACGATTTTATCCTTCGGAACTCGAAAAAAATATCCACTTTTTCAACACAGAATGATGTATAATCATATTTTAATTTACCGTGATTGATTTCCGGCTCAGCTTCGTCGCCGATCTCTCTGGGCATTGCGTCATAATCCGGATCCTCATCTTGAAAAAATCAACATACATATGTAGATATATAGTTTTGAGATATACAGGATGAATAACTGTGCCTAATTTGTTGAAAAAAAAATCGATTCGTTAGCCCACTCTAATATGTATAATACATTACGGTGGCCAACATTTTTTTCCCTCTCTATGGGCTACATTTTTTCCAAATACATTTAAAAAAATGCACGCGAAACCCCCCGGTCCTAATTCCAATTCTAAATATCTCCTCAAAGCCCTCGAATTTTTCCATTTGATGAATATGGGATTTCCAGCATTCCACGGGTATACTTTTTTCCCATTGCAGTATTGCTTACTGTAGTAGGTATCTCTTGGAAAATTTACAGATTTTTATTAACATAATTATGAGCAATACATCTGAAGAAAAACATTTTTTTCATCTTGAATGCTGAAAAATGCTTGTTTTGAATACCACTTTACTCCACAATAAGAATATTAATTATATATTAATCGAAAACCATTGGAATCACATGATCCGAAACACAAGTAGTCAGGGTTTCAAAAATCAAATAGGACAAACATAAAGAACAACATTCATTTACTATTGAGTTGAAGGATTAATTTAATTTTTTTTATATAATTAAGCTGACAATTTTACACTGTATTTTATATTTGGAAGTTGAATACTTTCGTTATCTTTTAATATAGTGGATTTTCGGGCATCTGAAACATTTTTTTTAATTCGGATATAATCTGAACTATGAGTTGTTTTTGATCCTCGTTTTTTTTTTTCAAAATATTATTGTACTCGTCTGTTAATTTTACTGCCCTTCCTGTTGCAGCGTTAACAACTCTCAAATTTTTCAGACGCTGCAAGCTTTCATTGTACATGTCGTCGTGTGGCCACGGTGGTATCTCAATTTTTAAAAACTCCATTTCAATTTCAATCCTCTCCATTTTTTTTTGAGTACGATCGAATAGAACAACGATCGGATTACAAAATCCTGTATATTTTTTACCTCGAAACGTTTAGGGAAATCCTAAAAGAACTATGTAATTATAAATTAAGGCCTTAGGCCACAGTAACGGGTATAAAATCATGTGCGAACTTAAAATTTTTTCGTATGAAAAAGTGATTCACTCATAAAATTAATTACACATCTGTTTAGTACGAATACCAAGCTATTAGAAAATATATGTTTTTTTTCGATATACAACTCCTCGAGGCCGACTCCTCGAAACTTCCCGAAACAACTTTTTTCCAATTGGCGTGACAAATAACTTCAACAATTTTCACTCGATTTACTCCAAATTCAAAAGTTATGCCCGTAATTGCATTTCGCAGAGAAGTACGCACGACATTTCTGATTAAACGAAAACTTTTCATTTTATGAGCAGTCTATGAGCAGTTTTAACGAAATTTTTCACTGAAAATTCATTTCTTAAGTTCAATACCTACAGCTTTTGAATAAAACAATATTTTTTAAATTCCGTACGTACTTCTCTCGGTATTCTAATATAGATTGACGAGAATTTTAGTTTTTTGTTCCAGGCAAAAAAATTTGGATGCTAAATGTCACGCCGCGGAGCGCTTAAAAAAAGATAACAAAAGAAATAATTAGTAGTCGGTCATTTTGTACATCGAAAAAATATATATATATATATATATTTTTCGAACAGCTTGATATTCATACTAAATAGATGTGTAATTAATTTTATGAGTGAATCACTTTTTCACACGTAAAATAATTGTTAAATTCGCACATGATTCTATACCCGTTACTGTGGACCAAGGCCTTAATAGTAATAGAAGTATCTTTAAAAAGTGTAAATATTAAGATACAAAATGTACAGTTTCAAGGTAAAAAATATACAGGATATTTGTGATCTGATCTTATTTAATTTCATCGTACACAAAAAAAATCGAAAGGTTTGAAATTGAAATGGAGTTTTAAAAAATGTATCTATCACAGTGGCCACACGATGAAATGTATAACGAAAGCTCGCAGCGTACGAAAAATTTGAGAGTTGGTAACGATTCAACAGGAAGGGCAATAAAATTAATAGATGGGTACAATAATATATTGACATAAAAACAACTCATTGTTCAAATTACATCCGAATTAAGAAAAAATGTTACAAATGCCCGAAAATCTACTATATTAGAAGATAATAAAAGCATTTAACTTTCAAATGTAAAATATAATCTAAAATTGTCAGCTTAATTATATCAAAAAAATTTAATTAATTATTCAACACAATAGAAAATGAGTGTTAATTCTTTTTTCGAGTGTGATGAAATAAAATAACGATCAGATCACAAATATCCTGTATATTTTTTACCTTGAAACGTTTAGAGCAATCGTATTGTTCATCAACATTTTCCAGCTCTACCACAATTCGTCGCTTGATTTTGTCTGGAACATAAATGATCTTTACATTTTTTTAACGATGCTTCTCGTATTATTAATTTATAATGAATGCTTGCATCGTATGGAAAATTTGAGAGTTTTTAACAATGCAACAGGAAAGGCAACAAAATTAATAGACGAGTGCAATAATATATTGACAAAAAATGAGGATCAAAAACAACCTTTAGTTCAGATTATATCAGAATCAAGAAAAAATGTTCCAGATTCCCGAAAAGCCACTATATCAGGAGACAATGAAAGCATTTAACTTCCAAGTGTGAAATATAAAGTGAAATTGTCAGCTCAATTATATCAAACAAATTAAAATAATCATTTAAGGCAATAGAAAATGAATGTTATTCTTCATGTTTATCCTATTTAATTTTTAAAACTGACTCATATATTCCGGATCATGTGATTGCAATGGTTTTCGATTCATATATAATTAATATTCTTCTCATGGAGTAAAATAACATTCAAAACGAGGATTTTTCAGCATTAAACATGAAAAAAATGTTTTTCTTCAGATGTACCGAATTATTTAATGAAAATTTGTACATTTTCCAAGAGATACCTACTACAAAGTTGCACCATTTTTAAAGCAATAGTGCGATGGGAATACAGTATAATCGTGAAATGCGGGAAATCCATGTTAACCAAATGGCAAAATTCGAGGGTTTAGAGGAGATATTTAGAATCGGAGTTGGAACCTGGGGGTTTCGCATACAAGGTTAAAAATGTATTTGGAGAAACTTCAACTCATGGAGAGGGCGAAAAACTTTGAGGCACAAATAAGGGTCACCCTAATTCGACATATATACACTAAGCGCACAAATTACAGGATCACTTTTTTTCTACGAAAAATAGCCCCTTTTCAAACGGCTGTAACTCAGTGAAAAATGATCGGAAAAAAAATAAAAAAAGAATTTTGTAGCATCAACTTTTCATTTTAATAATCTGATTATACACAAAATGTATCGTCTTTTTTAAATGAAGATATTTGTTGCTAAACAAAACAAAACATAAAATAAAAAAATTTGCTCAAGTTTGACAAGGTGCACGGGGAACAGAATTTTTTTTTCAAAAATCTGTTCCGACCATTCAAAAGCTTGTATCTTTTCCCACAATTGTCTTTTTTTACAAACCTCTGGGCGATTTTTTTAGCTAAGTTATCGCAGCTTAATGGAAAAATGCATTTTTCCACTTTAACCTGTCATAACTCTGGTCCAAATCATCGCACAGCATCCAGAATGAGATCGGTGGAAAGCTTGGATTCTCCCCTACAAAACGGTTTACTTTGGATTTTTCTTTGAATGTTTTTCAACATTATAAAACGTATTGTTTAAAATTGTGTACAATGCCCGTTTTTACACTTTTCTGTTTATCATGTAATAACATTATAACAAATGCAGGGGCACCAAAGGTTTTCGCTTTTTTTGAGTTAAGGGTGTGTAGAAATAGTCCACCAAATTTCAGATCGCTGCCTTTTTTCTTTATTTGGGTTGCAACTCCGTTTATTTCGAGACAATCGAAGATCCGTCAATTTTCACGAAAATCGAGATTTCTCAAGTACCAGCGCAGAGTGAAATTTCTCGATTTTCAAACAGAAAATTAGAAAATCACGAAATGTTGTGTTCAAAGGTTTTCGAGGTTGCTCATTACGAATCTGAGGTTAAAATCGAAAAAATAAAATATGGTCGATCCAATATGGCGGATCGAAATGCAAAAATTACTCGAAATCGGATGAAGAGCTGTGTTCGGGAGTTTTCGAGGTCGCTCATTACAAATCTGAGGTTAAAATAAAAAAATAAAAAATGGCGGATCCAATTTAACGGATCGAAATGCAAAATTAGATTCAATTCGAATTTGCGATCCTTAATTTCAACCTCAGATCCGTAATGAGCGACCTCGGAAGCCCCCGAACACAGCGTTTCATCCGATTTCGAGTACTTTTTGCGTTTCGATACGCCACATTGGATCCGCAATTTTTTATTTTTCAATTTCAACCTCAGATTCGTAATGAGCGACCTCGAAAACCATTGAACACAAAATTTCGTGATTTTCTAATTTTCTGTTTGAAAATCGAGAAATTTCACTCTGCGCTGGTACTTGAGAAATCTCGATTTTCGTGAAAATTGACGGATGTTCGATTTTCTCGAAATAAACGGGGTTGCAACCCAAATAAAGAATGAAGGCAGCGATCTGAAATTTGGTGGGGTCTATATACCCTTAACTTAAAAAAAGCAAAAAACTTTGGTGCCCCTGCATTTGTTATAATGTTATTACATGATAAACAAAAAAGTGTAATAACGGGCATTTCACATACTCTTAAACAATTAGTTTTATGATGTTGAACAAAAATTCAAAAAAATATCCAAAGTAAATAGTTTTATAGGGGGGAATCCAAGCTTTCCAACAATCTCAGTCTGGATGCTGTGCGATGATTTGGACCAGAGTTATAACAGGTTAAAGTGGAAAAATGCATTTTTTCATTAAGCTGCGATAACTTGGCTAAAAAAATCGCACAGAGGTTTGTGAAAAAGAAAATGTAGGGGAAGGTACAAGCTTTTGAATGGTCGGAACAGATTTTTGAAAAAAAAATTCTGTTCCCCGTGGACCTTGTCAAACTTGAGCAAATTTTTTTATTGTATGTTTTGTTTTGTTTAGCAACAAATATCTTTATTAAAACAACACGATACATTTTTTTTATAATCAGATTATTAAATTTGAAGGTTAACGCAACAAAATGCTTTTTTTGTTTTTTTCCGATCATTTTTCACTGAGTTACAGCCGTTTGAAAAAGGGCTATTTTTCGTAGAAAAAAAAGTGATCCTGTAATTTGTGCGCTTAGTGTACATTGGGGGGGGGGGGGGGGGGGGGGTCCGTTTTTTGGGTACTTCCGATTTTTTCACGACAGCCCTAGATCCATTCCAAATTGATTAAAAAAACATCCTGCAAAATGTTAGCTCGATATTTCGATTTTAACCTGGTTTCCCAAGAAGTGATCAAAGTTGTAAATAGGAAATACGCGTATTTTTTACTATTCATTATTCGTACTATTTTTCACCCAGTACAAATTGATTTAAACATTTAAAATTTGACACATATATTGCTCATAGTATCAGATATAATTGAGTAATACATAAATATTTTTAATCTACAATTATTGGATTCCCGATCTATATAAATATCAACATTTTACTAATTTATCTCTAAACTCTTTTTTCTTTTTACGTCGCCGTTTTTAATCAGACTATTGGAATATTTATTATCTTAAATATACGTTATACAAAGTACAGCACGTCTATATACGAGGAAATTATGGATTAGTGTATTTCAGGTGACATACGTAAGATGAATAATAAACGATGTAAAAGAGTGTAATCATTTTATATTTCTTTCCTTTGCTGAACCAGAATACTTTAGCCTATGATCGCGAACTACTTGCAAAGGGTACTGCTGTTGTTTTTTTTTATTTTTGAAAAATCGTCCATTAAAATCTCGCATTAATTTGTCTAATTTTTCAGCACAGTCATTTACAACTTGTAAAGTTTTACTACAATTCAAGGCCATCATGTAACTGTCGTTCTAAGTCCATTTGAGCGTATCAATCGCCAGAAAACCGTTTTTCAAACTAACTTACCAAAAGATGTAATCGGTTCAGATGTTACAAAAACATTTATTTCGCTACTTACAAAATGATTTTTATTAGTATTTGCATAACGTGTTATGCTCCGATTTACATCCACGTAATCCATATATTTTGCTTTTACAGTTTTGGATGTAATTTGTTCTCCATTTTGCTGTTTGTAGACAATTTAAAATTTCGTTTTTATTGAAACATCCTTGTCGAAAGGTTCGATAACAGAAATTTCCGGTAATAAATACCATAAATGCCTCATAAATGTATTTATTGCCGCGGTAGCAAAATTATTATTAATAGCACTTTTCATTATACTGTCGTACTTTTCGACGATGATGTTTCAATTGGAACAAAACTAAAAATTACAAAAGAAAATAAATTACAAATAAATTACAAATTACAAAAGAAAAAAAGAAAAAAGAAAATAAATTACAAATAAATTAGTAAAATGTTAATATTTATATAGACCAGGAATCCAATAGTTATGAATTTGAAACAGTATATAGTACTCCATTATATCTTACACTATGAGAAAAATATGTGTCAAAATTCAATTTTTTTAATCAATTTTTACTGGGTGGTAAATTTTTACGAATAATAAATAGTAAAAAGTCCACTTATTTCATATTTAAAATTTTATCGCTCGAGGAGCGAAGTAAAAATCAAAATATCGAGCTAAAATTTTGCAGGAATTTTCAAAATCTATTTGGAACCGCTTAGAGCTATCGTGAAAATTATAATCACTCCTTTCTTCATTAACTACATTCAATATTACTGCTTTACTTACCTGGTGCAATTACTTCAGGCCCTTCCTCCAAGTCTGCCTCAGCCTCAACACTTTCTTCCGGAAGTCGCATCAGCGCTTGGCTTACGCGACCTTTCAGCCCGGCAGTTAAGTCGAGAAATTCGGCTGCCGTAATTTCTTCCGAAACGAGCTTGTTCCATGCTAGTTAGAAAGTTCGATTAGTATCGGGAGTACTTTCACATTGCTATATTTTAATTTTGGTAAGTATAATAAGTACGGAAATTCAGTTACAGTAGCTCATTGCATTAAATCAAATTTATGTAAGGAATATACCCTTTGTCAATTCTCTCCGCCTGAAAATGGTCGTGTATCGCGGATGTCGCCTGATCCGCTTATTGAGTCTTAAACTTTCCAGGTCGTCTCTGGCGTTGGACGTCAGCTTGATGAGTTGGCCTAGTAATTGTGATATAAATGCGTTCATATGCCGAACGAGAGACATATATTTTATTCCTGATCAACATCGTAATTTTCACAGCTTCAAACTTCTTAGTGCCGATCAATTAAAAGACTCACCTATGAACACCCAGGCCGACGGATGTTGCCCCATTTTGCCTTTCAGTACGTTGTTGTACGATTCAATGACGTTGTTCGTCCTCCGAGACAACCGGAAAACGCTAAATCCCGCTGGCTTCACTTTTCCCAGCCACTGGCGCTCGTAATATCTGAAAAAGCCTGAAAGTGATCTCTGCAACGGGGCTGGCAGAGCGTTTTTTACAGCGGCATATTCTTCCGCAATCCTTGATGCCGGCAAATAAGCGAGGGCCATTATTTTTTTTAAAAATTGCTGTGCTTCCTCTTCTTGCCTAATTAGAGGCGTCAAACGGAGTGCCTTCACTTTTTTGAGTATAGCCTGAGAAAAAAAAATATATATGCAATAACAAACTCAAACAAACATCTAACGGAATCATATATGTTGTTAAGAAATTTCACCTACTCGGTCATAGTGAACGCTGCAGCCGGCAACAATTGCGCGGGGAAAGGCAGTTCGACAGGCGTTTCTTAATGCCTGTTCAAAGTCAGCCATGACCACCGCTATAGCCTGGCCATCAATGACGTTGGTTTTGATGCTGTTTAATACAGCTGTGTAGCTGGCTTCGGTCTTTCTGGCCATCAAAATGTGTGCGATTGGTATTGCCTACAATAATGTACAGAAATGAGAAAGTTATAGAGGAATAAATATTTACTGTTACCATGAATTCTTACGTGGTCATATTTGATCCCTAGAACCGTTACCAATTGGTAAACGCCCCGCACTCGAGGCGTCGTTTGGAACGTCCCATCTATAAATATGTGCGTGACGTTCGCAAACTGAGATGAAACGTGGGGATCGTACATCAACAAGTGCACGTTTCCTTCACTATCCGAAATTCTTTTGGTGGTAATTTTTCCCAGATCATATTCCAAAAGTCGTCCATTCTCTGGCAGCTCCAGCTGAACAGCCATCGCCTGCAACGTTTCTGGGCACGGTGGAAAGCAGCTTTTCCTCCAGCGCTTCAACGAATTGACAATTTCGTTGAACGGCACCTCAACTTTTATTTCTCTAGGAAACCTGTCGCAAAGATGATAGAAGTATACAGAGTACCCTGCTACAATTTCGACAGTAAACCATTATTATTGTTATTATTATTGTTCATTATTATTATTTTTTAGATAAAAGGGGGTTAGGATGTTCAGGACATACCGTCCAAGCCGATAATTATGTTCGGTTAAGATTTCCGTACTTCGTGATTAAACAAAAACCGTAGAAAATTGAGCAACATCTGACATGCTCTGAAACATAAGTATTACCAACAATAATAGCTAAAAGTTATGAAAAAACTATTTAAATAAATAATTATTCGGCAAATTGCTTGGTAATTTTGTATGTTTCTTACACGAATCGAATTTTCGGATTTTACTAAATCAATCAAAATTTCTTCATAAATTTCTTTTTTTTAATTATGCAAAAGACATTCTGAAATATTAATGAAAAATTGAAAAATGTTTACATTTTTTGTAGATCGGTTTAACATTACTTCCAAGAATTTCCAAAGACACTGAACGATAAAGTTGCATAAACATAGCCATCATACAAATTTTAAAACGACAATTTAAAAACCTACGGACATTCTAAACTCATTCAAAATATTTCACAATATTCGACAATTTCGATTTGCATAAAGAAAATATTGTTGCTAATAACTATTATTCATAAAATTTCAGATGTTACTAAAAATCTACAGATTTTTGTCTAATCTTAAAGCACAGACACTCTAATCACATACAATTTTCAGTTGGGATAGTACCCCTTGAACATCCTAAAGTAACAAGCATTATCCTCAATTATTGTAATATTATTCTGTATTTGCATTACACAGAATGCATTTTTTGGCAAAGGTAAAGAAAATGATTATTTTTTCTATACTCACATTGAGGCTACCGTTTCGTATACTTGTCTCAGTCTCCAAAAATTCCGCTCCAGTGCAGTCTTCAACGCTTCTTTGAAATCAGCCTTGAGCTGGAGATTGTCATCGGCGAAACAATTTTCCGAATGGTCCCGCAGTGACTGTATGTCTCCGTTACGCAATCTTTTGGCTGTGCCGAAGCAGAACTCTGTAGCACACCGTAGATAACTGTGAACAAATACGTCGTTTGCACCGAGGATTCAGGGTAACTCTCGTTGTCCTCATCATCAGCGCGCTAGGAGGGATGAATGAGTCTTTTGTATCGGGCCTCGCTGGCATACCGGTTGCTAGCGGGTCGGATGCAGAAGGCGGTCATACTTGGGTCCCTCCGTTTACTCAGGCAACACGATTGTGGACTGCGATAGGCGCTAACCCTCTGGCTTGAGGGAGCGGCTATCGCAGAGCGATATATTGGAATTCTCGCACGACTTTTTGACTGGGCGGCAGCCGAGGTGATGTCGGAACCCTCGAGTGCCGCCCAGTGTTATTGTTCCGGTCTCGGTTAAGACCGAACCTAACCCCCGGGGGTAGGTGAATGTATCCTAGTGCAAACTGAGGAAGTGCGTTGCCCGGAGCAATGAAGCCTATTAATTTAAAAAAAATAATAATAATCATGATAACAGTGATAACATAATCGTGATAATCGTGATAACAGTAGTGCTCGTACTTACGAAGCCATATAATCATACCAGTAAATAATACATATATATGTGGTTACCAGTAAATAATACATACATACCAGTAAATAATACATACATACCAGTAAATAATACATACATACCAGTAAATAATACATACATACCAGTAAATAATACATACATACCAGTAAATAATACATACATATATGGTTAATAGTAACAATAAATAATCCGAGTGAAAATATGAATAGCAATCCGCTATCAAATATCCCTCTACCTGAGTAGAAATTGCTCTAGCCTATCTGAGTTACGACCTAGTAACTATCTCGCTCAATTGAGCTCATACGAACTGACTAATGGTTGGCTCGCTATGAGCTAGTAATATTGTGAATGTTTTGTTATCCAGCCCTTATCTAGTCACTGCCCAGCTGATCTTGGTCACAAATGACAAAGTGAGGTTATGCGACTATGTATAGTTCCATCGAGCGAATGGCTCATGGTTGACTAGCTAACTTGAGTTTTAGATGGCTTTGCAAAAGAAAAAAAATTCTCAAGTGGCCATAACGCCATGACCTAGCCAACACTAGCTAACTGTGGCTATGCGCCCCTTGGCTAGTCATTGCCCAGCCGAGCTTGGTCAAGAATGATAAAGTGTGGTTATGTGACTACTTGTAGTTCTGTCGAGCGATTGGCTCATGGCTGGCTAAGCAACTTGAGTTACAGATGGCGTTGCGAATGCAAGCATTCTCATAGCAAGACACCTACTTGAAAGTAGGTATCTCGCCATGACCTAGCCAGCTTTGCGGTTCTGCAGCCCTTGGCTAGTCCCTGCCCAGCCGAGCTTGGTCACAAATGACAAAGTGTGGTTATGGGAATACGTGTAGGTCCATCGAGCGACTGGCTTATGGTTGGTTAAGCAATTTGAGTTACAAATGAATAACGTTGCAAATGAATAAAATCCTCAAGTCGGTATATCGCGATGACCTAGCCAACAATTTAAGGTTATGTAATTCTATGCGATTATCGCTCTCAATGCGAACGCAATTGAGTCATTGATCCGATAATGTTATTTACATTTGTTAATCCACCCATTTTTCAATAATCTGACATTGTGTAGTGTAACATATGTAGACGATAAGAAAATTCAGAAATCAAACAAGTCGAATTGGCTCAGTGGACAACGTCACAACTCCTCACCGAGAGGTCCCGGAATCGAAACCACGTTACGGCACAAGCGTTTGTCTGAGATAATTTAAAATTGAACCATTAATATATTTACAGTGCAAATATCATAACCCTAATTAATGAACAACGAAAAATATCGTAAAAGGATCCAATGATATAAATAATGTGCCAAAAAAATCACGAAAATATAAATATACGGCCGGAAATATTTTTTATCTAATCACCACCTAATTTTTTGTTTCCAGTCGCTAGCTGAAAAAACTAGTTCATGGCTAGGTCAGAAATATAATACAGCTGTGAGATATTTATTTCTACTTAGTCACCATCTAATTGTTGGTATTCAGTCACTAGAGGGCCAAAGCGTTACAAGGCTGGGTAGTCAATCGCTAAGACGGCTAGCTAATGGCGATTTGACACATTACTTTACTAGCTAGTGGCTAGGCGGTGATGAGTCACGTTTTCCACTCGGGTAATGCATTATGCAAAAGTAAACCATTTTCCAGATATAGTTTTTATTTTTTTTCAAAGTGAGGGGTAGGGAATTAATATTAATAACGAAACAAATGTTATATGCAATCACACTTTTTCAATATTTGTAGTTTGAGGACACAGAAACGAAGAATTGTAAACAATGAAATAATAATAATCTGCAAACATTTTTGGATTAGGGGTCCAAAACTCTGCAAGTCTCTTAATTATTCTTATTTTATTGTTGATAATTCTTCGTTACTGTGTCCTCGAACTACAAATTATAGAAAAGTTTGGTTCCATACAACAGTTTATTAAAATTAATTTTGGAGATTGCCTATCCCTCACTTCAAACAAACAATAAAGATAATAATATCTCAAAAAATGTTTCACTGGTGCATAAAGCATTGGTGGGTTATTTGATAGCGGAAAACATGTCCTACAGCCCTATCACGGGATCCGGACCATTGAGGAGGCCTACACAAATTACGTAACGCCAAAATGCCCAACTTTTGACACCCCCCTACGTAACAAGACCGTAACGCTTAGCCGCCCCCCTATTCAATTACGTAAAGGGTGCTTTGTCGTCAATAATTGCGATTTTTTTTCATACACATAACTAATTATGAAAGGATCAGGCTTGTACTTAATTTATGAAATATATATGAGGTATTCCGAGTGTTATCGAATGGCCGAAAAGCATGACCTTCTTTAATCTTTTTCAAATTTGGTGATGTTTGTGAATCATATATTTTGCGCATATGGCATTTTTCAGATTTTTATCGGCTCGCTTATTTGGCTATCTCGAACATAAGATTTTACACGTGATAAAATTTCAAATGATGGTATCGTAGTAATATTCTCGTCGTACGGAAAAATGTTCTCCACAAAAAAGATGCGTTTTCCATGAACTATTTCGGAAAAAAATCAAAATTTTCCAAGTACTACAACACTAAAAGAAATATCTATATATTTTTTTTTTCATTTTTTAATTCTTTAACCCCAATGACTAGGTTGATCCTGCTGGAATATACACTAAATTTTCTTTTATTAGTGTAAAACATCATGTAAAAGTTTCATTCTAGGCTGGGCTTGCGTTCAGTTAATACCGTTCTCTTACAATTAAATTGAATGGGAAATTGTTTGTGTTGAATAACTCGGCGATTTACAATTTGTAAGTAAAAATACTAATGACGAAACTTGTAGGAAGTCGAGTGCTTTACAACTTTGCTCATTACAGTTTTTTTTATACCACCGATATTTTTTGAATTAAACCTGAAAAAGCGGCTATTGCATTATCTCGTTTATTTTTTATTTTAGGTTATAAACGAACATAAATAAACTTGTAGAGAATGCAATTTTGGACAATTTTTGTTCCTACCTCTTTGTTCCTACAATCAATATTTAAGGTCGTCCGCCAACGGTAAAAGAAAAGACCGAATGGTTCGCGAAATAATATTTTCACGCTTCACGTTTTTACTTACCGTTGGCGTACGACCTTGAATATTGATTCTAGGGGAAAAAAGTGGTGACCAAATTTATCTAACGTTTCATTCTCTACAAGTTTGTTTATGTTCGTTTATGCCCTAAAGTAAAAAATGAACGAGGTAATGCTATATTCGCTTTTTTCAGGTTTAATTCGAAAAATATTGATGGAAGAGAAAAAACTGTAATGACCAAAGTTATAAAGCACTCGATTTCCTACAAGTATAGTCATTACCATTTTTACTTAAAACTTGTAAATCGCCGAGTTATTCAATACAAATAATTTCCCATTGAATTTAATTGTAACAAGACGATATTAAGTGAACGCAAGCTCAGCCCAGAATGAAACTTACGCATGTTGTTCTACACCGATAAAAGAAAATTCAGTGTACATTTCAGAAGGATCAACCTAGTCATTGGGGTTAAAATATGAAAAAATGAAAGATTTTTCTATTTTTTAGTGTTGGAGTACTTGGAAAAGTGCACTTTTTTTGTAGAGGACATTTTTTCGTACGACGAGATCACTACGATACGATTATTTGAAATGTTATCACGTGTAAAATCTTATCTACGAGCCGACGGAAATCTGAAAAGGATGTCACGTACTCAAAATATATTATACAAAAACAACATTAACTTTCAAAAAGATTGAAGTAGGTCAGGCTTGTAGGCCGTTCGAAAACACTTGGAATACCTCATATTCATCTAGTTTTATACCGATTTTTATGAAAAAATTGTTAAAATTAACAGAGATATATCCCTTGATTTGACGACGAAAAAAAAATTCTCTTCATTGTCACATCGACATCTTTATGAAAAGTTATCTGTAAATTAAAAGTTAACAACTGATCGATATCTATACAAATGACGCTATCGTTATGCGTAGACGTTTCTTTATTTTAGCATTTTTTTTTACAACATACCGAAAGTTTGGACATTTTTTCTATGTTCAAAACCCTTTTTTGTATTCAAGCAGTCTTAAAAAATAGTAATTATCAACATTTTTTAAAATCGGCTGCATACAACCTTAGTCACTGAGATTACAAAAATGTAAAAAAAAATAATAATTGAATATCGGTTGATAAGTTTTTGAGTATTCGCTGGGACAAGGTCGAAAAAAGTAGTTCCGAGGAAAATACGATCAAAGTTTTCGTTCCGTTTTTCGTGATATAAAGTTAGGTTTTTTTTTCGAAAATATTGATACTTATATTGAAGTATCTAGTCGCGGGCGATATGAGGTTTCTTCATCTTCATTATATTTCACAAAATAATAGGAGCCTGCACTTCATCTCTTGTGAACACCTGGAGGGGCACCTGAGGGCACTAGCCGGTGGCACTACCTGTTCTCGCCAAAGTGACTGTAACTCCGTCAATTTCCGGACGTGTGAACAAAAATTTTGCCAACGTATTTGATGAAAACAAAAAAAATGTTTTCAAACTTTGCTTGCAGAAAGTGGGAAACGACTGTGCAAGTTCGTGCACAGTAACTTATCCCCTTAACTGACATTTCGTATGGAAAGCTGACAACTTTCCGCGGTAGAATTACGCGCAAGTTTTTAATAAAAAACACTTGAACGTGAAGAAATTTTGCTATTTAGGCAGTTCTAGAATCGTGACGTAACGCAAACGGTGACCCACCCCCTCACCCCTATGTACAAAGATTGTATCGCCTGGCCGGTGCCCCTCCCGCGCCCCCAAATTGCGTTAGGAAATTCGCGTACGCCCCCTAACTAGTGGCCCTGTATGTTTATCATATCGTTGAGTATAATTATCTAAAGATTATAGAGTGTTGCGATTATAAGCATACGTGAGAAAAACAATGTATCTTTAAACAAACATGTGAGGGAAAGCGAAATTGTATCGGGAGTTTTGAGGATACGGACTTTCATGCCTTGAAGCTATTGGTTTTTTTCCTTGGGTACACGGTTTTCGCGTGTGCTGTCTATTCTTCCCCTCATTATGGCCGTTCTTTACTCTACTGTTTACTCCTTTTTTCTTTATCTTTCTCCCCGTTCCCCCCTCTTGCGACCGCAGCCGACTTCCCCCTCTGTATTATATTCATCATGACGATTCTGTCATGGGTATAGGAAAACTGCGAAAAACCTATACCAATACAGCTGGTCATCGAGTTCGCCCCCCATTCGTGGAACGAGTCTTATTTTGCCGCGAAATGCCGAAGAAAAACATTTCACGACGAAATGTACGCGACTGGGACTCGAATCCAGGACCTCCCGGTCCGCTGGTTTAGTGGCAAGCAGGCTAACCACTAGACCATCGCACCGGTTTATTCCTCGAAACTATTTTTGTGTACTCTTCCTTATCGTGTACTCTTTTCTCTCTATTTTTGTGTACTCTTAAAAATCGATAGTCACGACGAGCTCAGCGCGTAAATTACGACATATTCGACATATTCACGACAAAAGGCGACTAGTTCCGTAACTGCGAGGCGAACTTGGGACCGACTGTATCGGTAAACGTTTTCCGCAGAGTCTCTATGCCCATAATAGATATGCATGGTAAATACGACACAGAGGAGGAAGTCCACTGCGGCCGCAAACTGGGGAGAATGATGAAGGGAAAGCACAAGTGTAGAGCGGTGGACATATAAGCCTTCTAAACAGCCGAAAAGGCAGTGCAAGTAAAACTTTGAAAAAAAATATATATATATATATTTTTTTTTATCATATATATAATATATACACTCCCGCTCAAAAGTTTGGAATCACTCATCGATATTTCTTGCCGCACTTGAAGTTGGATAACTCTGCCAAAAAAAAGATATCCAAATTCCCAAGGCGGCGTTTGAAAAAGGGTGTATCAGGCTACAGTTTGGCGATTTTTAAAAATGTTAACGATTTTTTTTCGACCCAGTACGCCCATTGGTACTTGACCGTTTATAGATCTTTTTTCGACTATCGCGAATCGGGCGCACATTTTAAGGAAATTTTATGTATTTTTTTTTACCATGAAAAACTCAAAAGGGATGATAAAAACTCCATCTTCCTTTATTTAGAAAATTTTTGCGATTTTTTTTCGAAATGTCATTTCATTTTTTGCTAAAAAAGACAGATTTTGAAAAATTCAGAATAACTCGAGCACAATAGGGTTTAAAAAAAAACATCAGGAATGAAAAAAGTTGCGTATTTTTATACTGGATCGCCTGGAATTTCAATCTGGATATGGAATCAAAATCTGTCTTTTTAAGCAAAAAATGAAATGACATTTCGAAAAAAAATCGCAAAAATTTTTTGAATAGAGGAAGAAGGAGCTTTTATTATCCCTTTTGAGTTTTTCATGGTAAAAAAAATACAAAAAATTTCCTTAAAATGTGCGCCCGATTCGCGATGGTCGAAAAAAGGCCTAAAAACGGTCAAGTACCAAAGGGCGTACTGGGTCGAAAAAAAATCGTAAATTTTTTTTTAATCGACACACTGTAGCCTGATACACCCTTTTTCAAACGCCGCCTTGGGAATTTGGATATCTTTTTTTTTGGCAGAGTTATCCAACTTCAAGTGCGGCAAGAAATATCGATAAGTGTATCCAAACCTTTGAGCGGGAGTGTATATATAATATGTAGTATATATATAATATATATATACTATATTATACAGGGTGTCCCATTTTAATCTTACACCTGAATTTTGTTGAAAAATATTGCTCGGACGAACTATTGTGTGGAACAAAACTTCTAGGGATTGAAGGGGGACGTTTGAAAAAAATTTATTTGAGGAGCCAAAATTCAAAATGGCGGCGTTACAAAGGCTGACATGTTTTTTTCAAACGGAAACATAACTTTTTTTTATTGCCAAAAAATTTGTCAGCTGAAAACTAAAAACTTTTGTTGAAAAAACTTTTTGATAAAGTTCATAGTTTTCAAGTGAGAACATCATTTTTAATTATTTACGATGTATCCAGGATATTTTTACTCGTAACTCTCACGAGTTACGCGAGTACATTTTAAGGAAATTTTTTGTATTTTTTTTACCATGAAAACTCAAAAGGTATGATAAAAGCTCCATCTTCCTCTATTCAAAAAATTTTTGCGATTTTTTTTCGAAATGTCATTTCATTTTTTGATAAAAAAGATAGATTTTGAAAAATTCAGAATAACTCGAGAACAATAGGGTTTAAAAAAAAACATCAGCGATGCAAAAAGTTGCGTATTTTTATACTGGATCGCCTGGAATTTTTTCAGAATTTTTTGACGAAATTTTTTTTTTTTGAGTATTTTTATTGAGTGAGAATATTCAAAAAAAAAAATTTCTGGGAAAAATTCTGATAAAATTCCAGGCGATTCAGTATAAAGACGCAACTTTTGTCATCCCTGATGTTTTTTTTAAACCCTATTGTTCTCGAGTTATTCTGAATTTTTCAAAATCTATCTTTTTTAGCAAAAAATGAAATGACATTTCGAAAAAAAATCGCAAAAATTTTTTAAATAGAGGAAGATGGAGTTTTTATCATCCCTTTTGAGTTTTTCATGGTGAAAAAAAATACAAAAAATTTCCTTAAAATGTGCGCCCGATTGGCGATGGTTGAAAAAAGGCCCAAAAACGGTCAAGTACCAAAGGGTGTACTGGGTCGAAAAAAATCGTAAATTTTTTTTTAATCGACATACTGTAGCCTGATACACCCTTTTTCAAACGCCGCCTTGGGAATTTGGATATCTTTTTTTTTTGGCAGAGTTATCCAACTTCAAGTGCGGCAAGAAATATCGATGAGTGTATCCAAACTTTTGAGCGGGAGTGTATATATATAATAAATAATCATATTGAATATTATAGTAAACTAAAAATAGTAATAAAAAAATAATAAAATAATAAATAATTATAATAAAACACCCAAACAAACCCAAACTGAGGAATTGCTTTGCCCGGAGCAATACAGTCGATTATTAAATTAAAAAAAATAATAATATAAAAATATAATAATAATAAACCATTTGAAAAATAATATGGATGGAAAAATTTCATACATTTCGCCAGATGTCGCTCTTTTGCTGATTTCAAAGATTCTCCCGTCTTTGATGCGCTGGTTGCGGGGAAGTCGTACTCTTCCAGCAGCAAGAGCTGCCATTGCGTATCACACCGAACAACGATACGGGATAATTGGTAGACACTTTTATTTAAAAAAAAAAATGAAAAACCACACAATTTTTACACACGATATTTACAGTACTACTATTATATACACGATATAGATATATACACTTTAAACAATCGAATGCGTTAATTTATAGGGATTTATAGTTAGGGATTATAGCATAATAACTCGATATGACAATAGTTTGAGAATATTATCCACGACAATCCGAACAACGAAATTGATAAGACTGTCGATGAAACTCGTATAACAAAATCTGTAGCCGGTGACAACGGCCCTTCACAACGTGCGCTTCGTGTTTTTGCATAATTCACGCCAGCCAATCACATTTCAGCGCTGTTTGACAGCTTGGCTCTCTTGTCATGTAGATCGTTATTTTCAGCTCGATTGGCCGTCGTCAAGCGCGCGTATATTCAAACAAGATCGTACATCCTCACGATTGTCCCGCACACGGTCTTGCATATAGGCCTTGAAACGACGGAGGTGGGCCAACTCGTGGGTACACTTTTTCTTCAAATGGGAACGTTGTAGCCCTCGAAAAGATGCGTCGGTTGAGTATTTAATCATCACTCTCCAATAATATATTCACCCCTAAAAACAACATTGAAATACCAAAAAAGAATTTTCTATTGAATAATTCAAAACAATCGATTTTTCGCGTATAGTTTAAATGTACGAATTGTAGAGAATAATTTGTTCTCCATTATAATTTATATGGACCACCCTCGAATTTTTATTTTCAAACCACTCTCGGGGGTTGAACATTAAAAATGCAATTCTCGGAAACCTATTGACCGCACGAATTCGTCGCCGTGGTATAATTTGTAGCTTGAACTCTCAGCTACATTTTTGTCCACAGCACCAAACGATTGTTCTTGGGTTTTCGATAAACAATTTTTTTTGGTATTTCAATGTTGTTTTTGGGGGTGAAGATATTATTGGAGAGTGATGATTAAATACTCAACCGACGCATCTTTTCAAGGGCTTCAACGTTTCCATTCGAAGAAAAAGTGGACGAATTTTTCCTAAAGAGTTATTTAATTAAAACGGATTTTTCAAAATTTTACCCCCAAAGTTAACTTCCACGACTGCGGAGAGGGATGATCAAATACTCGATCGATGCGTCTTTTCGAGGTCTACAAAGGGTCGAAAAAAATCGTAAAATTATTTTTTAATCGACAAACTGTAGCCTGATACACCCTTTTTCAAACGCCGCCTTGGGAATTTGGATATCTTTTTTTTGGCAGAGTTATCCAACTTCAAGTGCGGCAAGAAATATCGATGAGTGTATCCAAACTTTTGAGCGGGAGTGTATATATAATATGTAGAATATATATAATATATATATACTATATTATACATGGTGTCCCATTTTAAACTTACACCTGAATTTTGTTGAAAAATATTGCTCGGACGAACTATTGTGTGGAACAAAACTTCTAGGGATTGAAGGGGGACGTTTGAAAAAAATTTATTTGAGGAGCCAAAATTCAGAATGGCGGCGTTACAAAGGCTCACATGTTTTTTTCAAACGGAAACATAACTTTTTTTTATTGCCAAAAAATTTGTCAGCTGACAACTAAAAACTTTTGTTAAAAAAATTTTTTGATAAAGTTCAAAGTTTTCAAGTGAGAACATCATATTTAATTATTTACGATGTATCCAGGATATTTTTACTCGTAACTCTCACGAGTTACGCGAGTACATTTTAAGGAAATTTTTTGTATTTTTTTTACCATGAAAAACTCAAAAGGTATGATAAAAGCTCCATCTTCCTCTATTCGAAAAATTTTTGCGATTTTTTTTCGAAATGTCATTTCATTTTTTGCTAAAAAAGATAGATTTTGAAAAATTCAGAATAACTCGAGAACAATAGGGTTTAAAAAAAACATCAGCGATGCAAAAAGTTGCGTATTTTTATACTGGATCGCCTGGAATTTTTTCAGAATTTTTTTCGAAATTTTTTTTTTGGAGTATTTTTATTGAGTGAGAATACTCAAAAAAAAAAGAAATTTCTGGGAAAAATTCTGAAAAAATTCCAGGCGATTCAGAATAAAAATACGCAACTTTTTGCATCCTTGATGTTTTTTTTAAACCCTATTGTTCTCGAGTTATTCTGAATTTTTCAAAATCTATCTTTTTTAGCAAAAAATGAAATGACATTTCGAAGAAAAATCGCAAAAATTTTTTCAATAGAGGAAGATGGAGTTTTGATCATCCCTTTTGAGTTTTTCATGGTAAAAAAAATACAAAAAATTTCCTTAAAATGTGCGCCCGATTCGCGATGGTCGAAAAGAGGCCTAAAAACGGTCAAGTACCAAAGGGCGTACTGGGTCGAAAAAAATCGTAAATTTTTTTTTTAATCGACAAACTGTAGCCTCATACACCCTTTTTCAAACGCCGCCTTGGGAATTTGGATATCTTTTTTTTTGGCAGAGTTGACCAACTTCAAGTGCGGCAAGAAATATCGATGAGTGTATCCAAACTTTTGAGCGGGAGTGTATATATAATATGTAGAATATATATAATATATATAATATATATATATACTATATTATACAGGGTGTCCCATTTTAATCTTACACCTGAATTTTGTTGAAAAATATTGCTCGGACGAACTATTGTGTGGAACAAAACTTCTAGGGATTGAAGGGGGACGTTTGAAAAAAATTTATTTGAGGAGCCAAAATTCAGAATGGCGGCGTTACAAAGGCTCACATGTTTTTTTCAAACGGAAACATAACTTTTTTTTATTACCAAAAAATTTGTCAGCTGAAAACTAAAAACTTTTGTTGAAAAAATTTTTTGATAAAGTTCATAGTTTTCAAGTGAGAACATCATTTTCAATTATTGACGATGTATCCAGGATATTTTTACTCGTAACTCTCACGAGTTACGCGATTACATTTTAAGGAAATTTTTTCTATTTTTTTTACCATGAAAACTCAAAAGGTATGATAAAAGCTCCATCTTCCTCTATTCAAAAAATTTTTGCGATTTTTTTTCGAAATGTCATTTCATTTTTTGCTAAAAAAGATAGATTTTGAAAAATTCAGAATAACTCGAAAATAATAGGGTTTAAAAAAAAACATCAGCGATGCAAAAAGTTGCGTATTTTTATACTGGATCGCCTGGAATTTTTTCAGAATTTTTTGCCGAATTTTTTTTTTTGAGTATTTTTATTGAGTGAGAATACTCAAAAAAAAAAATTTCTGGGAAAAATTCTGAAACAATTCCAGGCGATTCAGTATAAAGACGCAACTTTTGTCATCCCTGATGTTTTTTTTAAACCCTATTGTTCTCGAGTTATTCTGAATTTTTCAAAATCTATCTTTTTTAGCAAAAAATGAAATGACATTTCGAAAAAAAATCGCAAAAATTTTTTAAATAGAGGAAGATGGAGTTTTTATCATCCCTTTTGAGTTTTTCATGGTAAAAAAAAATACAAAAAATTTCCTTAAAATGTGCACCCGATTCGCGATGCTCGAAAAAAGGCCCAAAAACGGTCAAGTACCAAAGGGTGTACTGGGTCGAAAAAAATCGTAAATTTTTTTTTAATCGACATACTGTAGCCTGATACACCCTTTTTCAAACGCCGCCTTGGGAATTTGGATATCTTTTTTTTTGGCAGAGTTATCCAACTTCAAGTGCGGCAAGAAATATCGATGAGTGTATCCAAACTTTTGAGCGGGAGTGTATATATAATATGTAGTATATATATAATATACATATACTATATTATATAGGGTGTCCCATTTTAATCTTACACCTGAATTTTCTTGAAAAATATTGCTCGGACGAACTATTGTGTGGAACAAAACTTCTAGGGATTGAAGGGGGACGTTTGAAAAAAATTTTTTTGAGGAGCCAAAATTCAAAATGGCGGCGTTACAAAGGCTGACATGTTTTTTTCAAACGGAAACATAACTTTTTTGTATTGCCAAAAAATTTGTCATCTGAAAACTAAAAACTTTTGTTGAAAAAATTTTTTGATAAAGTTCATAGTTTTCAGGTGAGAACATCATTTTCAATTATTTCAGATGTATCCAGGATATTTTTACTCGTAACTCTCACGAGTTACGCGAGTACATTTTAAGGAAATTTTTTGTATTTTTTTTACCATGAAAAACTCCAAAGGTATGATAAAAGCTCCATTTTCCTCTATTAAAAAAATTTTTCCGATTTTTTTTCGAAATGTCATTTCATTTTTTGCCAAAAAAGATAGATTTTGAAAAATTCAGAATAACTCGAGAACAATAGGGTTTTTAAAAAAACATCAGGGATGCAAAAAGTTGCGTATTTTTATACTGGATCGCCTGGAATTTTTTCAGAATTTTTCTCCGAAATTTTTTTTTTGGAGTATTTTTATTCAGTGAGAATACTCAAAAAAATTAAATTTCGGGAAAAAATTCTGAAAAAATTCCAGGCGATTCAGTATAAAAATACGCAAGTTTTTTCATCCCTGATGTTTTTTTAAACCCTATTGTTCTCGAGTTATTCTGAATTTTTCAAAATTTATCTTTTTTAGCAAAAAATAAAATGACATTTCGAAAAAAATCGCAAAAATTTTTTCAATAGAGGAAGATGGAGTTTTTATCATCCCTTTTGAGTTTTTCATGGTAAAAAAAATACAATAAATTTCCTTAAAATGTGCGCCCGATTCGCGATGGTCGAAAAAAGGCCTAAAAACGGTCAAGTACCAAAGAGCGTACTGGGTCGAAAAAAATCGTAAAATTTTTTTTTAATCGACAAACTGTAGCCTGATACACCCTTTTTCAAACTCCGCCTTGGGAATTTGCATATCTTTTTTTTTGGCAGAGTTATCCAACTTCAAGTGCGGCAAGAAATATCGATGAGTGTATCCAAACTTTTGAGCGGGAGTGTATATATAATATGTAGAATATATATAATATATATATAATATATATATACTATATTATACAGGGTGTCCCATTTTAATCTTACACCTGAATTTTGTTGAAAAATATTGCTCGGACGAACTATTGTGTGGAACAAAACTTCTAGGGATTGAAGGGGGACATTTGAAAAAAATTTATTTGAGGAGCCAAAATTCAGAATGGCGGCGTTACAAAGGCTCACATGTTTTTTTCAAACGGAAACATAACTTTTTTTTATTACCAAAAAATTTGTCAGCTGAAAACTAAAAACTTTTGTTGAAAAAATTTTTTGATAAAGTTCATAGTTTTCAAGTGAGAACATCATTTTCAATTATTGACGATGTATCCAGGATATTTTTACTCGTAACTCTCACGAGTTACGCGATTACATTTTAAGGAAATTTTTTCTATTTTTTTTACCATGAAAACTCAAAAGGTATGATAAAAGCTCCATCTTCCTCTATTCAAAAAATTTTTGCGGGTTTTTTTCGAAATGTCATTTCATTTTTTGATAAAAAAGATAGATTTTGAAAAATTCAGAATAACTCGAGAACAATAGGGTTTAAAAAAAACATCAGCGATGCAAAAAGTTGCGTATTTTTATACTGGATCGCCTGGAATTTTTTCAGAATTTTTTGCCGAAATTTTTTTTTTGGAGTATTTTTATTGAGTGAGAATACTCAAAAAAAAAATTTCTGGGAACAATTCTGAAACAATTCCAGGCGATTCAGTATAAAGACCCAACTTTTGTCATCCCTGATGTTTTTTTTAAACCCTATTGTTCTCGAGTTATTCTGAATTTTTCAAAATCTATCTTTTTTAGCAAAAAATGAAATGACATTTCGAAAAAAAATCGCAAAAATTTTTTAAATAGAGGAAGATGGAGTATTTGTCATCCCTTTTGAATTTTTCATGGTAAAAAAAAATACAAAAAATTTCCTTAAAATGTGCGCCCGATTCGCGATGGTCGAAAAAAGGCCCAAAAACGGTCAAGTACCAAAGGGTGTACTGGGTCGAAAAAAATCGTAAATTTTTTTTTAATCGACATACTGTAGCCTGATACACCCTTTTTCAAACGCCGCCTTGGGAATTTGGATATCTTTTTTTTGGCAGAGTTATCCAACTTCAAGTGCGGCAAGAAATATCGATGAGTGTATCCAAACTTTTGAGCGGGAGTGTATATATAATATGTAGTATATATATAATATATATATACTATATTATATAGGGTGTCCCATTTTAATCTTACACCTGAATTTTCTTGAAAAATATTGCTCGGACGAACTATTGTGTGGAACAAAACTTCTAGGGATTGAAGGGGGACGTTTGAAAAAAATTTTTTTGAGGAGCCAAAATTCAAAATGGCGGCGTTACAAAGGCTGACATGTTTTTTTGAACGGAAACATAACTTTTTTGTATTGCCAAAAAATTTGTTATCTGAAAACTAAAAACTTTTGTTGAACAAATTTTTTGATAAAGTTCATAGTTTTCAGGTGAGAACATCATTTTCAATTATTTCAGATGTATCCAGGATATTTTTACTCGTAACTCTCACGAGTTACGCGAGTACATTTTAAGGAAATTTTTTGTATTTTTTTTACCATGAAAAACTCAAAAGGTATAATAAAAGCTCCATTTTCCTCTATTCAAAAAATTTTTCCGATTTTTTTTCGAAATGTCATTTCATTTTTTGCCAAAAAGATAGATTTTGAAAAATTCAGAATAACTCGAGAACAATAGGGTTTTAAAAAAAACATCAAGGATGCAAAAAGTTGCGTATTTTTATACTGGATCGCCTGGAATTTTTTCAGAATTTTTCTCCGAAATTTTTTTTTTGGAGTATTTTTATTCAGTGAGAATACTCAAAAAAATTAAATTTCGGGAAAAAATTCTGAAAAAATTCCAGGCGATTCAGTATAAAAATACGCAAGTTTTTTCATCCCTGATGTTTTTTTAAACCCTATTGTTCTCGAGTTATTCTGAATTTTTCAAAATTTATCTTTTTTAGCAAAAAATGAAATGACATTTCGAAAAAAATCGCAAAAATTTTTTAAATAGAGGAAGATGGAGTTTTTATAATCCCTGTTGAGTTTTTCATGGTAAAAAAAATACAAAAAATTTCCTTAAAATGTGCGCCCGATTGGCGATGGTCGAAAAAAGGCCTAAAAACGGTCAAGTACCATAGGGCGTACTGGGTCGAAAAAAAATCGTAAATTTTTTTTTAATCGACAAACTGTAGCCTGATACACCCTTTTTCAAACGCCGCCTTGGGAATTTGGATATCTTTTTTTTTTGGCAGAGTTATCCAACTTCAAGTGCGGCAAGAAATATCGATGAGTGTATCCACACTTTTGAGCGGGAGTGTATATATATAATAAATAATCATATTGAATATTATAGTAAACTAAAAATAGTAATAAAAAAATAATAAAATAATAAATAATTATAATAAAACACCCAAACAAACCCAAACTGAGGAATTGCTTTGCCCGGAGCAATACAGTCGATTATTAAATTAAAAAAAAAAATAATATAAAAATATAATAATAATAACCCATTTAAAAAATAATATGGATGGAAAAATTTCATACATTTCGCCAGATGTCGCTCTTTTGCTGATTTCAAAGATTCTCCCGTCTTTGATGCGCTGGTTGCGGGGAAGTCGTACTCTTCCAGCAGCAAGAGCTGCCATTGCGTATCACACCGAACAACGATACGGGATAATTGGTAGACACTTTTATTTAAAAAAAAAAATGAAAAACCACACAATTTTTACACACGATATTTACAGTACTACTATTATATACACGATATAGATATATACACTTTAAACAATCGAATGCGTTAATTTATAGGGATTTATAGTTAGGGATTATAGAATAATAACTCGATATGACAATAGTTTGAGAATATTATCCACGACAATCCGAACAACGAAATTGATAAGACTGTCGATGAAACTCGTATAACAAAATCTGTAGCCGGTGACAACGGCCCTTCACAACGTGCGCTTCGTGTTTTTGCATAATTCACGCCAGCCAATCACATTTCAGCGCTGTTTGACAGCTTGGCTCTCTTGTCATGTAGATCGTTATTTTCAGCTCGATTGGCCGTCGTCAAGCGCGCGTATATTCAAACAAGATCGTATATCCTCACGATTGTCCCGCACACGGTCTTGCATATAGGCCTTGAAACGACGGAGGTGGGCCAACTCGTGGGTACACTTTTTCTTCAAATGGGAACGTTGTAGCCCTCGAAAAGATGCGTCGGTTGAGTATTTAATCATCACTCTCCAATAATATATTCACCCCTAAAAACAACATTGAAATACCAAAAAAGAAGTTTCTATTGAATAATTCAAAACAATCGATTTTTCGCGTATAGTTTAAATGTACGAATTGTAGAGAATAATTTGTTCTCCATTATAATTTATATGGACCACCCTCGAATTTTTATTTTCAAACCACTCTCGGGGGTTGAACATTAAAAATGCAATTCTCGGAAAACTATTGACCGCACGAATTCGTCGCCGTGGTATAATTTGTAGCTTGAACCCTCAGCTACATTTTTGTCCACAGCACCAAACGATTGTTCTTGGGTTTTCGATAAACAATTTTTTTTGGTATTTCAATGTTGTTTTTGGGGGTGAAGATATTATTGGAGAGTGATGATTAAATACTCAACCGACGCATCTTTTCAAGGGCTTCAACGTTTCCATTCGAAGAAAAAGTGGACGAATTTTTCCTAAAGAGTTATTTAATTAAAACGAATTTTTCAAAATTTTACCCCCTAAGTTAACTTCCACGACTGCGGAGAGGGATGATCAAATACTCGATCGATGCGTCTTTTCGAGGTCTACAAAGGGTCGAAAAAAATCGTAAAATTATTTTTTAATCGACAAACTGTAGCCTGATACACCCTTTTTCAAACGCCGCCTTGGGAATTTGGATATCTTCTTTTTTGGCAGAGTTATCCAACTTCAAGTGCGGCAAGAAATATCGATGAGTGTATCCAAACTTTTGAGCGGAAGTGTATATATAATATGTAGAATATATATAATATATATATACTATATTATACAGGGTATCCCATTTTAATCTTACACCTGAATTTTGTTGAAAAATATTGCTCGGACGAACTATTGTGTGGAACAAAACTTCTAGGGATTGAAGGGGGACGTTTGAAAAAAATTTATTTGAGGAGCCAAAATTCAGAATGGCGGCGTAACACAGGCTCACATGTTTTTTTCAAACGGAAACATAACTTTTTTTTATTGCCAAAAAATTTGTCAGCTGAAAACTAAAAACTTTTGTTGAAAAAATTTTTTGATAAAGTTCATAGTTTTCAAGTGAGAACATCATTTTCAATTATTTACGATGTATCCAGGATATTTTTACTCGTAACTCTCACGAGTTACGCGAGTACATTTTAAGGAAATTTTTTGTATTTTTTTTACCATGAAAAACTCAAAACGTATGATAAAAGCTCCATCTTCCTCTATTCAAAAAAATTTTACGATTTTTTTTCGAAATGTCATTTCATTTTTTGCTAAAAAAGATAGATTTTGAAAAATTCAGAATAACTCGAGAACAATAGGGTTTTAAAAAAAACATCAGCGATGCAAAAAGTTGCGTATTTTTATACTGGATCGCCTGGAATTTTTTCAGAATTTTTTTCTGAAATTTTTTTTTTTTGAGTATTTTTATTGAGTGAGAATACTCAAAAAAAAGAATTTCTTGGAAAAATTCTGAAAAAATTCCAGGCGATTCAGTATAAAAATACGCAACTTTTTTCATTCCTGATGTTTTTTTAAACCCTATTGTTCTCGAGTTATTCTGAATTTTTCAAAATCTATCTTTTTTAGCAATAAATAAAATGACATTTCGAAAAAAAATCGCAAAAATTTTTTAAATACAGGAAGATGGAGTTTTTATCACCCCTTTTGAGTTTTTCATGTTAAAAAAAAATACAAAAAATTTCCTTAAACTGTGCGCCCGATTCGCGATGGTCGAAAAAAGGCATAAAAACGGTCAAGTACCAAAGGGCGTACTGGGTCGAAAAAAATCGTAAAATTATTTTTTAATCGATAAACTGTAGCCTGATACACCCTTTTTCAAACGCCGCCTTGGGAATTTGGATATCTTTTTTTTTGGCAGAGTTATCCAACTTCAAGTGCGGCAAGAAATATCGATGAGTGTATCCAAACTTTTGAGCGGGAGTGTATATATAATATGTAGAATATATATAATATATATATACTATATTATACAGGGTGTCCCATTTTAAACTTACACCTGAATTTTGTTGAAAAATATTGCTCGGACGAACTATTGTGTGGAACAAAACGTCTCGGGATTGACGGGGGACGTTTGAAAAAAATTTATTTGAGGAGCCAAAATTCAGAATGGCGGCGTTACAAAGGCTCACATGTTTTTTTCAAACGGAAACATAACTTTTTTTTATTGCCAAAAAATTTGTCAGCTGAAAACTAAAAACTTTTGTTGAAAAAATTTTTTGATAAAGTTCATAGTTTTCACGTGAGAACATCATTTTCAATTATTTACGATGTATCCAGGATATTTTTACTCGTAACTCTCACGAGTTACGCGATTACATTTTAAGGAAATTTTTTGTATTTTTTTTACCATGAAAAACTCAAAAGGTATGATAAAAGCTCCATCTTCCTCTATTCAAAAAATTTTTGCGATTTTTTTTCGAAATGTCATTTCATTTTTTGATAAAAAAGATAGATTTTGAAAAATTCAGAATAACTCGAGAACAATAGGGTTTAAAAAAAACATCACCGATGCAAAAAGTTGCGTATTTTTTTACTGGATCGCCTGGAATTTTTTCAGAATTTTTTTCGGAAATTTTTTTTTTGGAGTATTTTTATTGAGTGAGAATACTCAAAAAAAAAAATTCTGGGAAAAATTCTGAAAAAATTCCAGGCGATTCAGTATAAAAATACGCAACTTTTGTCATCATTGATGTTTTTTTTTAAACCCTATTGTTCTCGAGTTATTCTGAATTTTTCAAAATCTATCTTTTTTAGCAAAAAATGAAATGACATTTCGAAAAAAAATCGCAAAAATTTTTTAAATAGAGGAAGATGGAGTTTTTATCATCTCTTTTAAGTTTTTCATGGTAAAAAAAAATACAAAAAAATTCCTTAAAATGTGCGCCCGATTCGCGATGGTCGAAAAAAGGCCCAAAAACGGTCAAGTACCAAAGGGCGTACTGGGTCGAAAAAAATCGTAAATGTTTTTTTAATCGACATACTTCAGCCCGATACACCCTTTTTCAAACACCGCCTTGGGAATTTTGATATCTTTTTTTTTGGCAGAGTTATCCAACTTCAAGTGCGGCAAGAAATATCGAGGAGTGTATCCAAACTTTTGAGCGGGAGTGTATATATAATATGCAGTATATATATAATATATATATACTATATTATACAGGGTGTCCCATTTTAATCTTACACCTGAATTTTCTTGAAAAATATTGCTCGGACGAACTATTGTGTGGAACAAAACTTCTAGGGATTGAAGGGCGACGTTTGAAAAAAATTTATTTGAGGAGCGAAAATTCAAAATGGCGGCGTTACAAATGCTGACATGTTTTTTTCAAACGGAAACATAACTTTTTTTTATTGCCAAAAAATTTGTCATGTGAAAACTAAAAACTTTTGTTGAAAAAATTTTTTGATAAAGTTCATAGTTTTCAAGTGAGAACATCATTTTCAATTATTTCAGATGTATCCAGGATATTTTTACTCGTAACTCTCACGAGTTCCGCGAGTACATTTTAAGGAAATTTTTTGTATTTTTTTTACCATGAAAAACTCAAAAGGTATGATAAAAGCTCCATTTTCCTCTATTCAAAAAATTTTTACGATTTTTTTTGGAAATGTCATTTCATTTTTTGCCAAAAAAGATAGATTTTGAATAATTCAGAATAACTCGAGAACAATAGGGTTTTAAAAAAAACATCAGGGATGCAAAAAGTTGCGTATTTTTATACTGGATCGCCTGGAATTTTTTCAGAATTTTTCTCCTAAATTTTTTTTTTTGGAGTATTTTTATTCATTGAGAATACTCAAAAAAAAAAAATTTCGGGAAAAAATTCTGAAAAAATTCCAGGCGATTCAGAATAAAAATACGCAACTTTTTTCATCCCTGATGTTTTTTTTAAACCCTATTGTTCTCGAGTTATTCTGAATTTTTCAAAATCTATCTTTTTTAGCAAAAAATGAAATGACATTTCGAAACAAATCGCAAAAATTTTTTAAATAGAGGAAGATGGAGTTTTTATCATCCCTTTTAAGTTTTTCATGGTAAAAAAAAATACAAAAAATTTCCTTGAAATGTGCGCCCGATTCGCGATGGTCGAAAAAAGGCCTAAAAACGGTCAAGTACCATAGGGCGTACTGGGTCGAAAAAAAATCGTAAAATTTTTTTTTAATCGAAAAACTGTAGCCTGATACACCCTTTTTCAAACGCCGCCTTGGGAATTTCGATATCTTTTTTTTTTGGCAGAGTTATCCAACTTCAAGTGCGGCAAGAAATATCGATGAGTGTATCCAAACTTTTGAGCGGGAGTGTATATATATATAATAAATAATAATATTGAATATTATAGTAAACTAAAAATAGTAATAAAAAAACAAAAAATAATAATAAAAAATAGTAATGCAAAAATAATAAAATAATAAATAATTATAATAAAACACCCAAACAAACCCAAACTGAGGAATTGCTTTGCCCGGAGAAATACAGTCGATTATTAAATAAATAAAAATAATAATATAAAAATATAATAATAATAAACCATTTAAAAAATAATATGGATGGAAAAATTTCATACATTTCGCCAGATGTCGCTCTTTTGCTGATTTCAAAGATTCTCCCGTCTTTGATGCGCTGGTTGCGGTGAAGTCGTACTCTTCCAGCAGCAAGAGCTGCCATTGCGTATCACACCGAACAACGATACGGGATAATTGGTAGACACTTTTATTTTTAAAAAAATGCAAAACCACACAATTTTTACACACGATATTTACAGTACTACTATTATATACACGATATAGATATATACACTTTAAACAATCGAATGCGTTAATTAGGGATTATAGAATAATAACTCGATATGACAATAGTTTGAGAATATTATCCACGACAATCCGAACAACGAAATTGATAAGACTGTCGATGAAACTCGTATAACAAAATCTGTAGCCGGTGACAACGGCCCTTCACAACGTGCGCTTCGTGTTTTTGCATAATTCACGCCAGCCAATCACATTTCAGCGCTGTTTGACAGCTTGGCTCTCTTGTCATGTAGATCGTTATTTTCAGCTCGATTGGCCGTCGTCAAGCGCGCGTATATTCAAACAAGATCGTACATCCTCACGATTGTCCCGCACACGGTCTTGCATACAGGCCTTGAAACGACGGAGGTGGGCCAACTCGTAGGTACACTTTTTCTTCAAATGGGAACGTTGTAGCCCTCGAAAAGATGCGTCGGTTGAGTATTTAATCATCACTCTCCAATAATATATTCACCCCTAAAAACAACATTGAATTACCAAAAAAGAATTTTCTATTGAATAATTCAAAAGAATCGATTTTTCGCGTATAGTTTAAATGTACGAATTGTAGAGAATAATTTGTTCTCCATTATAATTTATATGGACCACCCTCGAATTTTTATTTTCAAACCACTCTCGGGGGTTGAACATTAAAAATGCAATTCTCGGAAAACTATTGACCGCACGAATTCGTCGGAGTGGTATAATTTGTAGCTTGAACCCTCAGCTACATTTTTGTCCACAGCACCAAACGATTGTTCTTGAGTTTTCAATAAACAATTTTTTTTGGTATTTCAATGTTGTTTTCGGGGGTAAAGATATTATTGGAGAGTGATGATTAAATACTCAACCGACGCATCTTTTCAAGGGCTTCACCGTTTCCATTTGAACAAGAAGTGGACGAATTTTTCCTAAAGAGTTATTTAATTAAAACGGATTTTTCAAAATTTCACCCCCAAAGTTAACTTCCACGACTGCGGAGAGGGATGATCAAATACTCGATCGATGCGTCTTTTCGAGGTCTACAAAGTTTCTATTTGAACAAAAATTTTATGAATTTTTTCTAAATAGTTATCGCATTAAAGCCTGATTCTTCAGCTTCAAAACGGTTTTTTTAGACCCCTGTCCGACCATTTGTCGCCAAGATATCGGCGTTTAAACAAAAAAGGAGTTTTTTTCGTAGATCATCAATATCAACATGAATACATGATCGTACAGCGAGGTGTGTTTCGTAAACTGAAATAAATTCTCTAAAAGCCCCTTTTGGTACTTTCGAGAATTTTTTTAACCTTAATATTGATTTGAAAAAGTACGAAAAAATGACTTTTTCCCGTTCTGGAAAGCCCACGTCAACTTTGCAAATATTGCGCAAATGACTCATGTTTCTAGTTTCTTTTTAGTTCAATACATGCCCAAAGACCCTCCACAATGTAAAATTGATCGGCAGGACCGTTATTTTGACCGAAGCGTCAAAGTTTTATAAAAAATTAAAGGAACACTCTTATTGTTCCTTAAATGTTAATTAATGATGATTAAAACGAAAAAAAATCGCTTATTTTTTCTCACATTTTCGCAATATCTTTTCTTTAAATCTTGGAAAAAGAAAAAAATTCAAAATAAAAAAAAGTAATTTTTCATTTTGGAAAAGATTTAATCATCATCAATTGACATTTAAGGAACAATGAAACCGTTCCTTGAATTTATGATAATTGACGCTGCGGTAAAAAATAACGGGTCAGCCGATCAATTTTAAATTGTGAGAGGTCTTTTGGGCATGTATTGAACTGAAAAAAAACCTAGAACCATGCGTCATTTTCGCAATATTTGCAAAGCTCACGTGGATTTTCCAGAACAGGAAAAAAGTCATTTTTTCGTACTTTTTCAAATTAATATTAAGGTAAAAAGAATTCTTTAACGTACCAAAAGGTGCTTTCAGAAAATTTATTCCAGTTTACGAAACACATCTTTAGCTCGTCGTACAATCATTTATTCATGAGATATTGATGATCTACGAAAAAAGCTTCTTTTTTCTTTAAACGCCGATATCTCAGCGACGAATGGTCGTACAGACATCTAAAAAATACCGTTTTGAAGCTGCAGAATCAGGCTAAATGACCCCAGTATTGATCGAGCTTAAAAAAATTGTTGAGCCCGCGGACCATTTTGAAAAATAAAAATTTTGAAAATGGTTGCCTCGCGCTATTTCTTAGATTCACGCCGAGAGTGTTGTTTAAAAAAATGTTTACCCGTGAGATTCGTAAACTAGAGATTTCAGCTTTAAAACCCCATTTTTTTACGATACGACCATTTTTCATCAAGTTACAGCTATTCAAAAATCAATGAAATTTTTTTGAAATTTTGATGTTCCCTTAATTTTTGTTAAGCGTATATTTCATATATAATATAAGTAAGATAGAATATAATACGTTTTTTAAATACCGTTTATTGTGTTTATTTATCGAAGTACATAGTAATAATTGTTATCAGACAGTTATTGTACAAATACGGTCATCAATTCATTACATATTAATATTATTATATATAATAAATAAGCTTCCTGCTGTTTATATTTGACCTATTTCACAGCATTCTATCAATATCATATTAATATAAAGGTATATGTAGTAAAGAAAAACGTAGAACAGCTTCTCCACCGATTATAAATGAAATGCGAGTGAATAATCAGTTTTTACTGATTAAGTTACCCCAAAATAAATAGTGCATTGTGTACCAAGGAGACAAAGTGGGACTTTAGCGCGGAGCGCGATGTTCATTCCAGTACGAGTCCTAAACGGGCGCCCGAGGCGAAGACGAGTACTGAAAACATCGCGCGAGGCGTAAAAGCCGCTGTCTCCACGCTGCACACGATTATTTGTATACAAAAACAATGTTTTCCGAGCCTTTGTATTGTTAAATGAATACGGCTGGAGGCACGTGCAGAAGGTTATTGCATATGGAAGCTGTATCGCACATGGAACCTGCATTACGCGCGCTGTCCGACAGTAAGGGGGGCGAAGGGCCCCCGTGATGAAATGCTGTTTATTCCTTTCATTATAAATCTTACGATATCTTTGAAACTGTACATCAGAACTATTTCGTTGAGGAATTTTTCTGCGAGACATCAAACGTAATTTTAAAATGTATCAGTATATCTGAATACGCTATCTTATTAATAATTTATAACAAGGCATTCACCGGTCACACGCATGAAAAAGCGAGGAAAACATAATTGCATTATATCAGAGTACTTTGTACATGCATCATAATATTTGAATGTACTATTTGTAAAGATAATTTCGGCATGAATAAATATATGTTTTTTAACGCGATACAAGTTTGTTGCGGTGTCAGATGACAGTGACAGCTGAAAGACTGACAGCTGTTCCATAGCGGCATTTGAAGCCCATGAGCGTGACAAATGCAAACGGGCAAAAGACCTCTTTTAGTTCCTGTGTACACGCATGAAAAAGCAAGGGAAACATGGGTATGGTATATCGAAAAATTTAAGATAGCTCAAGTAGTTGCTGAGATAATCGCATGTGAAGATTAATAACTTGCGCAGCGTGCTCCCAATACCATATATACGCGTTCCCCGCGTTTGCCGTCCTACCCCTACCGCCTAACCAGTTTCACGCGCCCGTCCGTTTTCAGTCATGTTTGCAAGTATTTCTCACCTATTTCGCAGCATTTCAACGCAAAATGAGAATATACGTTATTTAGTACTATACTTCTACTTTCAAAATCTGTTTGGAAAATTGCAATCGGACCATCCATGACGCATCTAGGCACGTTCCAAGATAGTGTAATTAAAAATTCTTACCGCAATTATGCAAAAACTAATTATCGGACAGCGCCTGGCTTGTGCATATATAAATTACCTAATAATTATTACTATCGCGCGGAGAGCCTGCACTCCAACTGGAAAAATAGCGGCGTTATGCATTTTTGAAAAAACGCTGATTTTTGCGGTTTTTCTCCGTTAATAATAATCCGATCGAGTCGTTCCAATGCTCATTTTCTGTGCACTTGGATTTTCTGAAATTCGTCTCTTAAGGGCATCAAGCTTGCTTCATTAGTTTTCATTTTACAAACGAAAAATGAAAAAAAAGATCTTTTGCTTTTGAATGTTTATAAAAAATCACTAGAGGATAGTTGCGAGCCGAAAACTTAACCGAATATAACTACGGATTGTCTTTCGTGTGATAGCACGGGCGGTAGCCTGGTAATATTGCTGTCACGCAATCCAGGATCATCCAGGAGGTCCAAAACATGTTTCTTTTTGCGATTTAACAAATAGAAACCGATCTTCGTTTCCTTTCTATCGAATATCTCGCAAAATATGCGCTCAATGAAATTAAAGTATAGACATCGAATTTGTTCACCATAACATTTTCTACAAAATTAGCATTGAAAAAAGAAGCTCTTTTTTTCAAATCGAAATCAAACATGCAATTTGTGGCGCAACTTGACGAAATTAACAAGAAAGATAGCCGTTGGAGTGCTTGAGATGTGTACGTAAATTTGATCCCCGATTTCAAAATGGTAACTTATCACAAAACTCCAAACATGAAAACGTGCTCGCGTATAACTTCCGCTGAGGTCCATATATCGTAAGTGGACAGAAATTAAACGCAAGATTATGTCAATACCTTCGTGTTAACCCGTTTTTAGATTTTTCATGGGAAATGGGTTATTTAAGCTTAAAGATATAACAAGCTTCAAAATATTTGAAAAAAAATCTCTACGATCATTTTTGACGGAGATACAACCCTCTGCAAATGATCGAACACTTTCGAAATTTTTTTTTTTTACCAGGAGCAATTTTATATTTACGGGTTCTGATAAAATAATACATAATGACTAATGTATGAATTAGTAGCTATCAACTAATGATGATTTTATTATTGTTGATTTTGCACAGTTTGCATAATGTTATAATTGCAAACGTTAATCAGCATGTTCAGGCAGACTGCTGTCACAATGCGCTTAGCTCAGATCGATCGTAAGAAAGAAACGACAGCTCTTTTTATAACCTGGTAGCGACCTCTGGCACTTGATTCGTGAAAATATGGTTCACATGCTTTGCAATAGTCGTGCTGCCATCTGAACGCGTTAGGCTAAATTGCTATCTGGTTCATGTATCAGTTTTCGGAATTTTGAACGTTCTGAACATTTTTTATCGGAATCTTACACTATCTAAACTTCAATTTCCGCAAACTGGATGATCGAAGCTATGATTTGCGGAGTCCAAAACTTTCGTGAGGCTGAGGAATCTCTCATTAGCTTTTATTATATTTAATTTTTAGGATATAGCGCGTTTTCTATAATAGAAATTTCGGAATTTCGTTGCATGCTTAATATTAGATATTCGGAGTTTTATATGTCGTATTACTGGTCGTCCAAATAAAACGTTGATCTTCTTCATACTATTTTTGAAAATTATCTCGTATAAGAAATCATATTTGGATCCTTTTTCTATCCCTACTCGTACCGTTCTGCATCATTTACAGTACAGTGTATAGACTTTCGCTGGCATGATCTTTACGAAACTTATAGTTTCGGAACATTAAAATTCGGAATTTTGAGCCTTCTGGTCATTCAAATTTCGGAATTTCAACCCCGCCCCTTTTAAACATCCTTCGTAATTATGAATCAATATTATTTTTTTTTAAATATCCCTACAGGAGAGGGATGCGGTGGTATAACTGCGAGTTCTGGATCGTATGAAGGTTTTAAACGATAAGTAGAGGTCCTTCACATAAGATCCAAAGAAGTTCTGGTCGTCGAAACATCCTCAATAATTATAAATCATTAATATAAATACAATATCCATACAGGAGTGAGATACTGTGATATAACTGCCAGTTCTGGTTCTATGAAGATTTCAAACGAAAACTAGAGCTCCCTCGCGGAAGACCCAAAAAAGTTCGGCCTCTCAAACATCCTCAATAATTATAAAAAATTTGTTTGCACTTAAAGCATTCCATCGCGCCATCAATCTGCTGCTCAGTCGAAGGAAAAATAATACAATCAATTCTGGCTGCCTCATACAAAGTTCTGAAGTTCTGTGTACTTTTTATTGACAGTTCTGGTATTAGTAACGATCTTTTTTTTCGTTGGGGGGGGGGGGGGGGGGAACTTCACCAAACTAACTCGAGTGCACCGTTGTAAATTTTTGTCTCATGAGGAAAAGTTGTAAGCACATTTAACAGAACCCTTGCGGGGGCAACAAAGACTCAAAACAGATTCATTTAAAAGAAAAATTTAAGTCCACTCAAAGCATTCCATCGCGCAATCAACCTACTGCTCCGTCGGAGGAAAAAAAAGAATATCAGTTCTGGTTGCTTCCTACAAAGTTCTGGACTTCTATGTGCTTTTTATTGATAGTTCGGTTTTCAGTAACGATTTTTTCCGTTAGAGGGGGGGGGGGAGGGGGGCGCTACTCCACAAAATTTACTGAAGTGTTCTGTTGTAAATATTTGTCTGATGAGGAAAAGTTGTGAAGAAACTTAACAGAACTCTTGCGGGCGCAACGAGAACTCCATAGAAAAATTCATTTTGCCGAAAAAAAATATCGGTCCACTCAAAGCATTCCATCGCGCTATCGGCCTACTGGTCAGTCGAAGGAAAAAAAATTAGTTCTGGTTGCGTCTCACATGGTTTTGGGGTTCTATGTACTTTGTATTGATGGTTCTGTTGTTAGTAAAGATTTTTTTTTCGTTAGGGGCGTGAGGCGGGGGGGGGGGGAGGGGGGGGGGGCAACTGCACAAAATTTGTTCGATTGTAACGGTGAAAATATTTGCCTGATGCGCGAAAGTTGTAAAGATATTTAATAGAAGTCTTGTGGGGGCAACCAAAACTCCAAAAAAAAAAAATATCATTTTTCCGAGAAAAGAACAACTGGAATTCACTCAAAGCATTCCATTGCGCTTTTGCTGCTCACTCGAAGAAAAAATAAAATAAAACCAATACTGGGTGCCTCTGACAAAGTTCTGGTTTTATGTGTATTTTTTACTCACAGTTCCATTGTTCGTACCGATTTTTGTTCAATAGGGGGGGGGGGGGCGAAATTCCCAGTTTACTCGAGTGTACCGTTCTAAATATTTGTCTTATTAGGAAGAGTTATTAAGACATTTAACAGAACTCCTGCGGGGGTAACCAGAAATCAAAAAAAAAAAATCATTTTTCCAAAAAAAAATTTGGTTCCACTCAAAGCATTCCATCGCGCCATCAGGCTACTGCTCAGACGAAGGAAAATAAAATCATTTATGGATGGCTCTCACATAGTTCTGGAGTTCTATGTACTTTCTATTGGTAGTTCTGTTGTTAGTAACGATTTTTTCGTTGGGGGTGGGGGGGGGGGGTTAACTCTACAAACTTTATTCCAGTTTAACGTTGAGCATATTTGTCTGATGAGGAAAAGTTGTAAAGATTTTTAACAGAACTCTTGCAGCGCCACCAGAACGCCAAGGAAAAGTTAATTTTTCCAACAAAACAAAATTTGGGTCCACTCAAAGCATTCCATTGCGGCATCAAACTACTGCTCAGTCGGAGGAAAAACAAGAAAATCAGTTCGGGTTGCCCCTCACATAGTTCTGGAGTTCTTTGTATTTTTCATTGATAGTTCTGGAGTTCTATGTACTTTTTATTGATAGTTCTAGAGTTCTATGTCCTTTTTATTGATAGTTCTGTTGTTCGTAACGTTTTTTTGTCAGGGCCGGGGGGGGGGGGGGGACTTCACAAACTAACTCGAGTGTACCGTTGTTAATATTTGTCTGACGAGGAAAAGTTGTCAATCAATTTAATAGAACTCCTGCGGGGGCAACCAGAACTCCAATAAAAAATTCATTTTTCCGAAAAAAATGTCGGTTCGCTCAAAGCATTCCATCACGCCATCAGTCTGCTGCTCAGTCGAGGGGAAAAAAATTAGTTCTGGCTGCCGCGGGAATAGTTCTGAAGATCCGTGTACTTTTTATTCACAGTTCTGATGTTACTAATGATTTTTTGGTCGTTAGAGCGGCGGGGGCAACTTCCCAAACTTTACTCGAGTGTACCGTTGTAAATATTTGTCTGATGAAGAAAATATTTAAAAACATCTGAGAGAACTCTTGCGGGGGCAACCAGAACTCCCCAAAAAAATACCATTCTCCAAAAAATTTTTTACCTCCGCCCAAAGCATTCTATTGGGACATCAAACTACTGCTCAGTCGGAGGAAAAACAAGAAAATCAGTTCGGGTTGCCTCTCATATAATTCTGGAGTTCTTTTTACTTTTTATTGATAGTTCTGGAGTTCTATGTACTTTTTATTGATAGTTCTGGAGTTCTATGTTCTTTTTATTGATAGTTCTGGAGTTCTATGTACTTTTTATTGATAGTTCTCTTGTTAGTATCGTTTTTTTGTAAGGGTCTGGGGGGGGGGGGAACTTCACAAACTAACTCGAGTGTACCGTTGTTAATATTTGTCTGACGAGGAAAAGTTGTCAATAAATTTAACAGAACTCTTGCGGGGGCAACCAGAACTCCAATAAAAAATGCATTTTTCCGAAAAAAATGTCGGTTTGCTCAAAGCATTCCATCACGCCATCAGTCTGCTGCTCAGTCGAGGGGGAAAAAATCAGTCCTGGCTGCCGCTGACATAGTTCTGAAGATCGTTGTACTTTTTATTCACAGTTCTGATGTTAGTAATGATTTTTTTGGTCGTTAGGGGCGGGGGGGCAACTTCCCAAAGTTTACCCGACTGTACCGTTGTAAACATTTGTCTGATGAGCAAAAGATGTAAAGACATCTGAGAGGACTCTTGACGGAGCATCCAGCACTCCCAAAAAAATTGATTTCTCCAAAAAAAAATTTACCTCCACCCAAAGTATTCCATTGCGACATCAAACTACTGCTCAGTCGGAGGAAAAACAAGAAAATCAGTTCGGGTTGCCTCTCATATAATTCTGGAGTTCTTTTTACTTTTTATTGATAGTTCTAGAGTTCTATGTACTTTTTATTGATAGTTCTGGAGTTCTATGTTCTTTTTATTGATAGTTCTGTTGTTGGTAACGTTTTTTTGTAAGGGGCGGCGGGGCAACTTCACAAAACTCACTCGAGTGTACCGTTGTATTTATTTGTCTGATGAGGAAAAGTTATCAAGTAATTTAACAGAGCTCTCGCGGGGCAACCAGAACTCCAAAAAAAAAAAAATCATTTTGCCGAAAAAAGGTCGGTTTGCTCACAGCATTCCATCGCGCCATCAATCTGCTGTTCAGTCAAAGGAAAAAAAAATAAAATCAGTTCTGGCTACCTCTGACATGGTTCTGGAGTTCTGTGTATTTTTCATTCTCAGTTCTGTTGTAAGTATTGATTTTTTTATTCGTTGGGGGCCAGCTCCCCAAAGTTTACTCGAGTGTACCGTTGGAAATATTTGTCTGGTGAGGAAAAGATGTCAAGACATTTAACAGAACTCTTGTGGGGGCAACCAGAAATCCCCCAAAAAATTCATTTCTCAAAAACAAACCTTACGTCCACTCTAAGCATTCCATCGCGCCATCAATCTACTGCTCAGTCGGAGGAAAAGAATATCAGTTCTGGTCTCTTTTTACAAAGTGCTGGAGTTCTATGTACTTTTTATTGATTATTCGGTTGTCAGTAACGATTTTTTTCCGATAGGGGGGCAGGGCATCTCCACAAAATTTACTGAAGCGTTCTGTTGTAAATATTTGTCTGATGAGGAAAAGTTGTGAAGAAACTTAACAGAACTCTTGTGGGGGCAACCAGAACGCCCCAGAAAAATTCATTTTGCCGAAAAAAAATGTGGGTTCACTCAAAGCATCCCATCGCGCCTTCGGTCTACTGGTCAGTCGAAGAAAAAAAATCAGTTCTTGTTGCGTCTCACATAGTTTTGAGGTTCTATGTACTTTGTATTGATAGTTCTGTTGTTAGTATCGATTTTTTTCGGCAGCGGCGTGGGGCAACTCCACAAAGTTTGTTCGATTGTATCGTCGAAAATATTTGTTTGATGCGGGAAAGTTCGATAGGGTGGGCCAAATTCCCAGAGTTTACTCGAGTGCACCGTTCTAAATATTTGTCTTAACACGAAAAGTTGTTAAGGGGGGATTGTCTTTTTTTTCGCAAAATTTACCGCTTTTTGGGAATTTTTTTGTGAAGAAAGTATACAACGGAAAACTTGTGAAACTTGGCATATAGTTTTATTGATCTGTTTACTACATACAACAAAATTTTTAAACAATTTCATGAAAAAATCCGCCTCCCACCCCCCTCGACGCGCGATGGTCCTTTTTTGATGGTGTGCACGATTTCTCAAAAACTATTCAACCGATTGCCTTCAAATTTGGACAGAATGCTCAGCTGACATCCTTTTATCGTTTGATGAAGCAAAAAAGCAATACGTTTAATAGTTTTTTATTTATAACAAAAAATCGATCAATTTTTTTCGAAAAATCGATACTTCAAGTTCAAAACGTCACCAAATCGTCAATTTTTTTCCCTTCATCGAACGATAGCTATATGTGTCTAAAGTAAAATGCTTTTTGGGTTTTTATTGCAGGATGAACGTGAAGGCTGTAATCGTGCACACCATCAAAAAAGGACCATCGCGCGTCGAGGGGGGTGGGAGGCGGATTTTTTGATGAAATTGTTTAAAATTTTTTTTGTATGTAGTAAACAGATCAATAAAACTATATGCCAAGTTTCACAAGTTTTCCGTTGTATACTTTCTTCACAAAAAAATTCCCAAAAAGCGGTAAATTTTGCGAAAAAAAAGACAATCCCCCCTTAAGACGTTTACCAGAACTCCTGCGGTGGCAACCAGAAGTCCAAAGAAAAATCATTTTTCCAAACAAAAAAAGTTTGGTTCCTTTCACTGCATTCCATCGCGACGTCAGTATACTGTTCAGACGAAGGAAAATAAAATCATTTCTGGCTGCCTCTCACATAGTTCTGGAGTTCTATGTACGTTGTATTGATAGTTCTTGAGTTCTATGTAATTTGTATTGATAGTTCTTGAGTTCTATGTACTTTTTATTGATAGTTCTGTAGTTCTATGTACTTTTTATTGATAGTTCTGTTGTTGGTAACGTTTTTTTTCGTAAGGGGCGTGGGGGGCACCTTCACAAAACCAACTCGAGTGTACCGTTGTAAATATTTGTATGATGAGAGAAAGTTGTCAAGAAATTTTACAGAACTCTTGAGGGGGCAACCAGAACTCCAAAGAAAAATTCATTTTTCCAACAAACCAAAATTTGGGTCCATTCAAAGCATTCCATTGCGACATCAAACTACTGCTCCGTCGGAGGAATAACAAGAAAATTAGTTCGGGTTCCCTCTCACATATTTCTGGAGTTCTATGTACTTTTTATTGATAGTTCTGTTATTAGTCACGATTTTTTTTCGTTAGGTGGGCTAACTCCACAAAATTGACTCGAGTGTACCGTTGTAAGTATTTGTCTGATGAGGAAATGTTGTGAAGGTATTTGACAGAACTCTTGCCGGGGCAACCAGAACTCCAAAGTAAAATTCATTTTTCCGAAAAAAATGTCGCTCCACTGAAAGCATTCCATCGCGCCATCGGTTTACTGGTCAGTCGAAGGAAAAACATCAGTTCTCGTTTCGTCTCACATAGTTCTGGGGTTTTATGTACTTCGTATTGATAGTTCTGTTGTTAGTAATGATGTTTTTGTCGTTAGGCTTCAGCGGGGCGTGGGGGGGGGGCAACTTCCCAAAGTTTACTCGAGTGTACCGTTGTGAATATTTTTTTGATGAGGAAAAGATGTAATGACATTTAACAGAACTCTTGCGGGGGCAACCAGAACTCCCCGAAAAAATTCATTTCTCTAAAAAAAAAATTTACGTCCACTTAACGCATTCCATTTCGCCATCAATCTGCTGCTCATGACATTAATTTAAGATGAAGATTAATAGATTAAGAAAAGATGAAGATAAAAAGGTTCAGAGACGATTAATAAAAATAAAAAATCACAAATAACATCCAAAAGTAGTAATAAAACATATCATTAATCTAAAAAATAGCGAAGAAATCTTTGCTTTAAAAAGAATCGTCAACATCACCTACTTTTTCCTCGCCTAAACGTATCTCCCCTCTTAATTTTCAACAAGATTTTTGTGAATATTCCAAGTATTGACGATGTTTAAGATTTTTAAGAAGGGTCAGATCGCGTTCAACGATGAACCGCCCTGCTGCGATTTACTTTTTCTTGTCGCGTTTTTTTCCCAACTTGGGTAATCCAACCAGTGAATCGATGAAAGCTGATTTATATTTGAATAGGTAACGATTATGAATTGTCGATAAAAACTCGAATGACTAAAATTACGCAAAAAAATCACGGGCGTCATTAAAACCGATTTCTCAGTTTAATATCAAATTTTTACGCCACACGGAGTTTTTCTACTTTATGGTACTTGCACACCGCGAAACTTAGTTATGTCACGGCTGTGCACGGTAAGTGTTCTGAAGACGAGAACAAGTTTTTTAATCAGTTTCTGATCTCAAGTGATGAACTACTTTCATCACTCAAGATAGAATCAATCTTTTATTTTTTGCAAATTTTTAAACTGAATTCGTAATTAAAGATCAGAATTAAACTCGTTTATTTACCGGTGCCGTATCTTAACCTCTTTCCAGTGAATGGACACATGGGCCCTGTTCCGATAATTAAGGGCGGGGTAAAGTATTAAAATTTTTTTTTTCATTTTTCTAAAATTTTTTAAATGAATGCATAATATATCAAGAATATTGTGTTAAAATTTCAAGTCGATCGGAGTAAAATTGACGAAATTATGAGTATTTGAGCGTCTATTGCTCCATGCCGTTCTCTTCTCTTCTGCTTTTTTCAAACCGTTTTTCTGAGACTTGTCATATTTGAATTCCGTGTGCACGATAACTCAAAATCTACTGGACCAGTCGCTTTGAAATTTTGCACAGTACTTCTTCACATAATTCACGAGGTATTGCCGAGAGCTTTTTTGTTTTTTTTTAATAATTACTAATTTTTCAACAACAAATTAGCCGATTCTTTTTAGCGAAAATCGGGTTTTTGGCTCCCAAGTGCTGCGAAAAATCGAAAAATCGAAAAAAAAAAAAAATCTCCCGTCATTATCTCGAGAAACATCTCCTTTAACAAATGCATTTTGATTTTTTCGTTTCTCATGATTCTGTTACGAGTTATGGTGCACACCGCAAACCAACTTTTTTTCGAGGCGCCTCCGGGGTTTAATTTTCACTCGCTCAATTTTGAATATTTTGCAATGCAAATTTAGGAGAATGTTGTTCAAATGTTACTTTATTATATGTAAATTTTTCAATAAACGAACACTATTCGTTACGCCAAAAAAAAAATCTTAAAAACATGCCTTTTTTCGCCGAATTAACTTTACCCCGCCGTTAACACAGTAAAGTAACAAATTTGGCTGCTCTGCGGAAAATTGCAAAAGTATTCATTGTTGACAGATGATAATGTACATTTCATGAAATGTTATCATAAAATAATTTTGTTCTTTTTTTTATTTGATAAAATTTACCTTTTTATTTCTCTGTCAAAAAAATTTGATTCTGTTCTAAGAGTGTTGAGTTAAGATGCAAATAGGCTTTGCGTCCTTTCTACGAAATCGTAATAACAAATATAATATTCATTTGTATGAAAATATGATTATTTTTATGCAACACAGTGATCTCCAAAACTAGCATTCGATAAAAATAAATAATAAATCATCATGCTTTTTTGTGAAACGGTGCAAGTTGTATCTCAAAATCCACCCATCCCATTCATTTCGAATTCAGGCAGAGCATAGTTTGTACCATTTTCTATCGTGTGAGCCGTTTATTTTTTTTTGACATCGATCCATTTGTTAATAACAAATGGTTGAAGTAGTTTTTTTGTACAATGTGCCATTTTTCTTACAGCTTGTCATTTTTGTAATCCGCAAAATGTCAAAAAAGCATCCGGCCACACTCAAGTTTTATTTTTACACTAAAAGTACATGTTTTATCTTTCCTTGCCCATGAGCTTAGTTGCCAGAAGTACCTACACCGATTGGCCCTGCAGCAACGGCGGCGTATTGTTTAAATAATAATAACGTCATTGTTTATCAATATTTTTCAGTATAAAAAAACTCAAACTCGGCAAGACAACGTATCAATTGTTCGTTGAAATCCCGAGCGCCCCATCCTGATACTATCGCCGGAATTTTTTTTTTTAATATCGCCCTGTTTTTTGGGCGTCAAGCTCATGCAGACCCGTTGAGGACCGGTCTCAGAAGAGCCAGATATGCTGAGAGCCAACATTGCATGGATATAATCTGAAAATCTTATTTCCCTATACATACATTGTAACGATGCGTTACGAATATTGCGACTATCCGAGATAGGTGAGGTAAGCGGACTGGCGTAGCTCAGTGGTCAGACCAGTCGATCAATCGAAAGGTTCCGGGTTCTAATCTCGGCCGAGAAGCGCACAGCATTTTTTCTCGGATAGTTCTCTTGGAGTTTTTTCGGGGGATTATTACAACATATATATATATATTTAATAATAAACGCTACCACACTTGAAGATGCTGTAAAACGAGTAAATCGCGTTCATTGGAGTCCATCCCGTTCATTTACCCTTACACCTACACATCAACGTGTATCAACTAAACATACATCCATATATACAGGGTGTCCCTTGTATCTCTGCCACCCGAAATAACTCGGTAATTATCGCCGTCACAAAAAAAATATTTCAGACAAAAGTTGTACGGTGTGAAGGGGCCCATCAAATGCGACCAAATTTTTTTTTTCGGTCGAGGCGCTGACGTACAGTGAAGGTTACCTGCACTTTTTTAAATGGAATGGTACATTTCTTTCAACCATCTTGTGGAGCACCTCAAGGCGCACAAAATATTAGGGGATTAAAGTCGTTCAAGGTCATTCAAGGTCACCTATTATTAGGTGTACAAATAAGTTTTAGGATAGTTTTCAAAAAATTCAAGATTTATTAAAAAAGAAGTAAAACACAGTTATTCATCGAAGTAATCTCCATCGCACTGAATGACCTTCAGCCATCTCTCAGGTACCTCGCGGATGCCTTTCGCAAAGAAACTTTCGTCTTGCGAGGTGAGAAATTTAGCGACCCATTTTTCCACTTCTTCAAATGTTTTGAATCGCACGTCAGACAAATCGTTCTGCATTTTCCGGAATAAATGATAATCGGATGGGGCTAAGTCTGGTGAATACGCCGGGTGTGGTACAGCTTCCCATCCAAGCGCTAGTAACGTATTCTTGACCGGTTTACCCACATGAGGCCGCGCGTTGTCATGGAGTAGTTTTACTGGACGTTTTCCTTTACCAGAAAATGGACGTTTCTTCTCAATTTCTTGATTCACTTGCATCAATTGATGACAATAGCGATCGGTAGTAACTGTTTGACCAGGTTTGAGAAGTTCATAATACAGTACGCTTTTCATATCCCACCATATGCACAGCATGACTTTGTTACAATGAACATTGCGCTTTGGCGTGGATGTTGTCGGCTCGCCGGGGTCAACCCAATGATATTTGCGTTTCGGATTATCAAAATAAATCCACTTTTCATCGCCGGTCACAATTTTCCACAAGAAAGACTTTCTATGTTGCTTGTTGTAAAGACTCACACAAATGTTAAGACGGCTGTTTTTATTTTC